>CAUYLG010050701.1:0-52496 GCA_963573385.1 Cacajao melanocephalus | reverse complement strand
CAAAACATACATTTTTCTCAGTATCACATTACACCTATTTTAAAAGTGACCACATAATTTGAAGTAAATCACTCCTCAGCAATTGCATAGCATTTCACAGGTTTAAATAAAATATTGGTTGGTTGCTTGTTTGTTATTTTCATACCTTATTCCTTCTTGTCTCCATTGTTAAGCACAATTATTGGCATAAAAGAGGTTTTTAATACCATTTTTAGACTGCATTCTAGCCTGGGCAATAGAACAAGAATCCCGTTCTCTCTCCCTCTTTCTCTTCCTCTTTGTTTCTCTCTTTCATTCGTTTTTTTTCTTTCTTTCACTCTTTCTTTCTTCCTTCTTTTCTCTCTTTTTCTTTCTTTCAAAAAATAAATAAATTAATTAATTTAAAAAAAAGATGTTATGTGAATTTCACCACAAATTTATTTGTTTGTTTGTTTGTTTCTTCAAATACATTTAAGAAATATATTTATTTTTGAGATGGAGTTTCGCTCTTGTTGCCCAGGCTGCAGTGCAATGGTGCAATCTCAGCTCACTGCAGCCTCCACCTCCTGGGTTCAAGTGATTCTCATGCTTCAGCCTCCTGAGTAGCTAGGACTACAGGCATTCACTACCATGCCTGCCTAACTTTGTACTTTTCTTTTTTTTTAAATTGCTGGCCCTGCCATCCTAAAGCAAACTGTATATATGGACTGGTATGGAAAAAAAAGACATTTGCCAGATTAATTTCATTGCCTTACTAAATAATGCTACCTAAATATTTAATACATAACTTATATTTAAAATGCAAATTATAGGCTGGGCGTGATGGCTCAAGCCTGTAATCCCAGCACTTTGGGAAGCCAAGGTGGGTGGATCACCTGAGGTCAGGAGTTCGAGACCACCCTGACCAATATGGTGAAACCCCATCTCTACTAAAAACACAAAAATTAGCTAGGCATGGTGGCGGGCACCTGTAATCTCAGCTACTCGGGAGGCTGAGGCAGGAGAATCGCTTGAACCTGGGAGGCGGAGGTTACAGTGAGTCGAGATCGCACCACTGCACTCCAGCCCAGGTGACAGAGCGAGACTTCCGTCTCAAAAAAAAAAAGAAAAAGCTAACTGCATTAAGTTTCCAGTAGCTCTAGGCACACGATGTGTACTAGGACTTGGTGAACTTGAGGACTGAAAGAATTCCTTGGCCTGCTTGTCTGAAAAGTGCAGTGGTTCCTTGCAGACCTTTTGTCTTCATTATTTTCAAAATTCCTTTCGGTTGTTTTCTTTAATGGTAACTAAATAGAATAATCCTCTTGGTGAAAAGAGATCTGAAACCAGGGGGGGAAACCTGCCCGTGACTTCCCGACCTTTTCTGCCACCAGCCCAAGCTGCCTCCACTCCGTGACTTCTACCTCTCCAGATGGAGTCGCTACATAGAGGATGAAACAGCAGCAGATCAACTTTTTCCTTCCATCTTGGTAGCAAGCCTTGGACCAACTCTGGAATAACTGGTTGAATGAGGACTTCGTTACAGCGTGCTGTCTGTAGGGTACAAGCTGCTGCCTCAGGGTTGATATCAGTGCACATATACAAAGCCTGAGGACCTATCCTAGAGGCAAGGAATGCAGATCCTACACCAGGCCCTCCCCTACTTCCAGGCATATTTCCACTCCTGCCAGCTCAGCACCCGCTGCCTTGAGCGTCCGAAAGCAGAACACGTCCTCATCGGGCTCCTACACATCGCTGAAGGCGCCGTGGCCCACGTGCCTGTGCAATGATGTGGGGAAGCTCGGGACTGCCATCTTCCTTCACTCTAATTTTGTATTTTTAGTACAGACAGGGTTTCTCCATGTCGGCAGGATAGTCTTGAACTCCTGACGTCAGGTGATCCACCCACCTCAGCCTCCCAAAGTGCTGAGATTACAGGCATGAGCCTCTGTGCCTGGCCTATTTATTTTTCTTTTTTAAAAATTTATTGTTATTATTTTCTTTTTTTGAGACCAAGTCTCTCTCTGTCGCCTAGGCTAAAGTGCAGTGGCTGCGATCTCGGCTGACTTCAACTTCAAGAGATTCTTGAAGTTCAAGAGATTCTCCTGCCTCAGCCTCCCAAGTAGCTGGGATTACAGGCACATGCCACCACTCCCAGCTAATTTTTGTATTTTAAGTAGAGACGGGATTTCGACATGTTAGCCAGGCTGGTCTCAAACTCCTGGCCTCAGGTGATCTGCCCACCTCAGCCTTCTAACGTGCTGGGATTACAGTAGTGAGCCACTGCGCCCAGCCCCACAGTGTTTTTTAAAATGAGGGAATAGAAAAAATGGGCAATGTCACCTTCAGGATTATTCTTTTCTGATGCACAAATGTCCATTTCTTTTCTTTTTTTAAGACAGAGTCTCGCTCTGTCCCCAGGCTGAAGTGCAGTGGCATGATCTCGGCTCTCTGCAACCTCCACCTCCAGGGTTCAAGCGATTCTCCTGTCCAGCCTTCTCAGTAGCTGGGACTATAGGCACCCACCACCACACCCAGCTAATTTTTGTATTTTTAGTAGAGACGGGGTTTCACCATATTGGTCAGGCTGGTGTTGAACTCCAGACCTCAGGTGATCCACCTGCCTTGGCCTCCCAAAGTGTTGAGATTACAGGCATGAGCCACTGTGTCCAGTCTCTTTTTTTTATCATTATAATTTTTTCTGCTCCATAGACAGAGCAGGGCTACCCCGTAGGCATAATAGCCGCCCTTCCTTTTTTTTCCTTTTTTGAGAGATACTCAAGGAATCCTCCCACCTCAGCCTTCTAAGTAGTTAGGACTACAGGCGCTCACCCACTGCACTGGGCTCAAAATGTTTGTTTTATTATTTATTCTGAGACGAGCCTGGCTCTGTAACCCAGGCTAGGGTACAGTGGCTAAATTGGCATGCAATGTGGAGGGGGTAGGGATTATAGAAGTATAACTACATATAGAAAAGTGTACACAGATCACAAACTTTGAATTTATTTATTTATTAATTTTTTTTTTTTTTTGAGATGGAGTCTCACTCTGTCACCCAGGCTGGAGTACAATGATGGGATTTTGGCTCACTGCAACCTCTGCCTCCCGGATTCAAGGCTCCCTGCCTGAGCCTCCCAAATAGCTGGGATTACAGGCACCCACTACCACAACCGGCTAATTTTTGTATTTTTAGTAGAGATGGGGTTTCACCATGTTGGCCAGGCTGGTCTTGAACTCTTGATCTCAAGTGATCTGACCGCCTCGGCCTTCCAAAGTGCTGGGATTACAGGCATGAGCCACTGCGCCTGGCCATAAACTCTGAATTTATGAACCAACACACCTGTATTAATAACAATAATAGAATAATAATGCATCCTAGAAATGTCTCATGCCCCCTACCAGTTACTCCCCACTGCCCCAAGGGTAATCACTTATGTGATGTATTATTATATTGTGGGGAAAAAAAAGACTTAGTTAATCAGCCTATAGTCCCAGCTACTCCGGAGGTGGAGGTGGGAGGATCGCTTGAGCCTGGGAAGTCGAGGCTTCAGTGAACTATGATCTTGCCATTGCACTCCAGCCTGGGCAACAGAGAAAGACACTGTCTTAAAACAAAACAAAAAAGTAAAAATAAATTAGATTTTGAAATATTGAGACCGGGTGTGGTAGCTCAAGCCTGTAATCCCAGCACTTTGGGAGGCCGAGATGGGTGGATCAGGAGATCAGGAGCTCAAGACCAGCCTGGCCAAGATGGTGAAACCCTGTTTCTACTAAAAATAGAAAAATTAGCCAGGCGGGGTGGCAGGTGCCTATAATCCCAGCTAGTTGGGAGGCTGAAGCAGGAGAATCGCTTGAACACAGGGGATGGAGGTTGCAGTGAGCCGAGACCACACCACTGCACTCCAGCCTGGGTGACAGAGTGAGACTCTGTCTCCAAAAAAAAAGAAATACTGAAAAGACTTTTTTTCTTTCTGGGTCAGACATGGTAAGTACTAAGAGGACTCCTAAGTGAGTTTGGCCTCAGGCCATCGCTTAAGAAAAGCTGCTTTCTGGAGAGAAGACAACAGGTGATCACACAAGGGTATCTACGTAGGGAGCTGCTGAGGGCCCCATCTACTTCCAGGGTCATTTAGCACTGAGGTTCACAACTAGGGAGCACGTGGGACTCACCTGCAGAGCCTGTACCCCACTCGCAACCACTAAGACTTCACTGCTCTGGAATATTGCATTTTCTTTCTTTCTTTCTTTCTTTCTTTCTTTTTTTTGAGGCGGAATCTTGCTCTGTCCAGGCTGGAGTGCGGTGGTGCAAACACAGCTCACGGCAGCCTCAACCTCCTGGGCTCAAGCAATCCTCCTACCTCAGCTTCCTGAGTAGCTGGGTCCACAGGGGCGTGCCACTGTGCCCTACTTTTTTTTTTTTTTTTTTTTGAGACAGAGTCTTACTATGTGGCCTAGGCTGGCCTGGAACTCTTAAGCTCAAGTGATCTACCACAGACTCCCAAAGTGCTGAGAATACAGGCATGAGCCATTGTGTCCAGTCTGGTCTGGAATTTTGCAGAGTTCCCCAGTGATTTTAATGTGCAGACAAGTTTGGGAACTACTGACTTAGTATGATAGGAAGCCTGTTTTCTAAGTAGGTGGACAAACTAAATAAAGACTCAGGGGGATTTCTGCAATTGCCACAGAAAACTTCTTGAAAGGCAATAGGCCATGCCCCATGGCTCACGCTTATATACAATCCCAGCACTTTGGGACACTGAGGTGGGTGGATCACCTGAGGTCAGGAGTTTGAGACTAGCCTGGCCAACATGACAAAACCCCTCTCTACTCAAAATATAAAAATTATCCAAACGTGGTGGCAGGTGCCTGTAATCCCAGCTATTTGAGAGGCTGAGGCAGGAGAATCGCCTGCATCCAGGAGGAGGAGGTTGCAGTGAGCCGAGATCATGCCACTGCACTCCAGCTTGGGTGACAAGAGCAAAACTCTGTCTCAAAAAAAAAAAAAAAGAAAGAAAAAAAAGAAGAGCATTAGGAGCTATAGTGATCCTAGTGACTATTTCACATCTGGAAATGAAACAGACATAGTGTAGCAATGACACATACCATTATCATCTCTCCCACATCCTCCCAGACACCGGCGTGGGAATATGGGAGTGGTGACAGCGCTGGCTGCCACCCAGGCTCTATGAGAAGCGGGGCCAGGCTGGCTCTGCTGTTCCTACAGTGGCTCCCGCTAGGTGGTGTCAAAACAGGCGCTCTCACGAATTAAAAAAAAAAAACTAAATTAAATCCTATTTCTGTGTTGAACAGTAATACAATTTTGAAAATGCATTTTTCTTAGGAGCTAATTGGTATTTAATTACTAGGGGATTCTATTTTCCCTGGTGTGGAAAATGAAGATAAACTTACCTTCCTATCATGAGGACTTTGAGACCGCACCCCGGTGGCCAGCTAGGATGTTAGCCTTGAATCTTCCTGCTGCCTCCGCCTCTTGCCACACTGGTATTTTCCAATGTGGGTTAGATTTCTAAGAGCCTGACCATGTTTCCATGGTAGTGGTTTTGGAATAGCAGCTTGAAATGTATGAAGGAATGATGAGGAAGGAAGCCACGGACCAGTGGGGAAGGGGAAGGAGGTGCTGGCAAGGTCTCAGGTCAAGGCTATGGGGCTTAGGAGTTGGCTCTCTGCACAGCCCGGAATGTGGGTTCATAATGGCGCCCGACTCGTGTCTTTCCACCAGTTCTTGTGTCTGTCCCATTTGTGTGAACCCTTCCTGGATAATCACTGGAAAGACCATTTTTCATCCAAGAAAAGAGCATATGTTTCTGAAAGCACTTGACTCCCTGGGGGAGTGTTCATATTATCTGCTTCTGAGTAATGAGCCACCCTAAAGTGCAGTGGCCTGAAGCAATAATTTACTACCCCCCACAGTGGGCTGCGGCTGATGGGTCTCAGCTGGGTGGTTCTCACTTGGGGTCTCTGGTGGTTGCAGTGTCAGTGGGGTAAACATCTGAGACAGCTCCTACCATGGCAATGATAACGGGCTCCGTCTGTCAGCTGGGAGCTCAGCCAGGGCTGCTGACCAGAGTGTACCCCCAGCCCCTGCCATGTGTCATGGCGGTAGGGCTCCAGGAGGGAATGTCCCATGAGCAGTCAGTCCAGGAGACCCAGGCTGAAGCTGCAAGATGTCTCATGCCTGAGCCTCAGACATCCCAGAGCGTCCCTTCTGCCACTCTTTCAGTCAAGCAAGTCACAGAGACCAACACGGATTCCAGGGACAGGAATGAGAACCCCCACCACCTTGTGACACGCAGTTCATGATTGCAGAGAGAGAAGAGACTGATGGCGGCCATCTTTGGAGACTATGTCAGGAAGTAAGAATTGGGACAACTTTCGGGAACTGGTATGTAACTTAAGGATAGACTGTGGCCGGGTGCAGTGGCTCACACCTGTAATCTTGGCACTTTGGGAGGCTGAGGCAGGCCGATCACCTGAGGTCAGGAGTTTGAGACCAGCCTGACCAACACAGAGAAACCCCGTCTCTACTAAAAATACAAAATTACCTGGGCGTGGTGGTACATGCCTGTAATCCCAGCTACTCAGGTAGCTGAGGCAGGAGAATCGCTTGAACCCAGGAGGGAGACGTTGCAGTGGGCCAAGATGGTGCCATTGCACTCCAGCCTGGTCAACAAGAGTGAAACTCCATCACAAAAAAAGAAAAGAAAACCCCGTCTCTGCGAAAAATACAAAAATTAGCAGGACACAGTGGCAGGCACCTCTAATCCCAGCTACTTGGGAGGCTAAAGCAGGAGAATCACTGGAACCCAGGTAGCAGAGGTTGCAGTGAGCCAAGATCGAGCCGCTGTACTCCAGCCTGGGCGACAGAGTGAGACTCCGTCTCAAAATAAATAAAGAAATAAATAAAATAAATAAAAACATTAGTGGGCCAGGCGTGGTGGCTCACACCTGTAATCCCAGCACTTTAGGAGGCTGAGGCGGGCGAATCATGAGGTCAGGAGATCGACACCATTCTGGCCAACATGGTGAAACCCTGTCTCTACTAAAAATGCAAAAATTAGCTGGGTGTGGTGTCGCATGGGTGTAATTCCAGCTACATGAGGCTGAGGCAAGAGAATCGCTTGAACCAGGGAGTCGGAGGTTGCAGTAAGCCAAGATTGCATCACTCCACTCCAGCCTGAAGACAGAACAAGACTCAGTCTCAAAAAAAAAAAAAAATTAGTGTCACTAAAGTTGGTAGACAATTCCCCACTGCTAAAGTTGACTGGCTTAAAAAAAAAAAAAAAATAGACTCCTTCAGGATTACTAGAGGCCAGGAGTTCAAGACCAGCCTGGGCAACATAGGGAGATTCCATCTCTACAAAAAGGAAGAAATTAGCCGAGCATGGTGGCTCACACCTGTGGTTCCAGATATGTAGGCAGCTGAGGCAAGAGGATCCCTTGAGCCCAGGAACTAAAGGTTACAGTGAGCTATGACTGTGCCACTGCACTTCAGCCTTGGCGACAGAGACTCTTTCACTAAAATGAAAAAAAAAAGAATAGCCTCCTTCAAATGTATTTTCGGGAACCCCAGGGCCTTGGTGATGAACCTCCAGCTTCATTGGTCTTGGCGCTGTAACTGAGGCTGCCTGTCTCTGCATGACAATTTTTCCACTTCTCCACTGGAGGCAGCTAATTATCTCTTATCTCTTTTTATTTCTTTTTATTTATTTACTTATTTTGAAACAAGTTCTCGCTCTCGCCCAGGCTAGAGTGCAGTGGCGCAGTCCTAACTCACTGTAACCTCGAACTCCTGGGCTCAAACAATCCTCCCACCTCACCTCCTGAGCAGCTGGGACTACAGGCCTGCACCACCACCACTGGCTCACTTCCCTCTCAATGTAAGCGGCTTTTATCAAGCTCTTGTTTTGTGCCGGCACTGGGCTAAGCGATGCACATATGTAGCCAATTTCATGAATCCATATCCTTTTAAAGTGAACATTACAAAAAGATTTAATTTTCTTCCATAAGCACCACCAGCTCTGTTTGTTCGAAACCCCCGTTTTCACTGAGCATAAGGTTCCCCACAAAGGCACTCAGTATGATTCCACAAAGCCACTCAGTATGATTCCACATTTTTCTTTTCTTATTTTTTTGAGATGGAGTCTCCCCTTGTTGCCAAGCTGGAGTGCAGTGGCATGATCTCAGCTCATTGCAACCTCTGCCTCCCAGGCTCGAGCAATTCTCCTTCCTCAGCCTCCAGAATAGCTGGGACTACAGCTGCACACCACCACACCCAGCTAATTTTTGTATTCTTAGTAGTGACAGGACTTTACCATGTTGACCAGGATGGTCTCGATCTCCTGACCTTGTGATCTGCCAGCCTTGGCCTCCCAAAGTGCTGGGATTACAGGTGTGAACCACCATGCCCAGCCTGATTCCACATTTTCCTAGTCATGTTTCGCTTTTTTTTTGGTTAAAGACGGGGTTTCGCCATGTTGGTCAGGCTGGTCTTGAACTCCCGACCTTAGGTGATCAGCCTGCCTTGGCCTCCAAAGTGCTTGGATTATAGGCATGAGCCATCATGCCCAGCCTATGTTTTGCTATTATGACAGCTTCTCGCCAGGCCCGGTGGCTCACACCTGTAAGCCAAGGCAAGTGGATCACCTGAGGTCAGGAGTTTGAGACCAGCCTGACCAACCAACATGGAGAAACCCCATCTCTACTAAAAATAGAAAATTAGCCGGGCATGGTGGCGCATGCCTATAATCCCAGCTACTGAGGAGGCTGAGGCAAGAGAATTGCTTGAACTTGGGAGATGGAGGTTGTGGTGAGCCGAGATTGCACCATTGCACTCCAGCCTGGGCAACAAGCACGAAACTCCGTCTCAAAAAAAAATAAAAAGAAACGAAAATACAAAAACTAGGCAGGTGTGTTGGTACATACCTGTAATCCCAGCTACTCAGGAGGCTGAGGCAGGAGAATTGCTTGAACCTGGGAGGTGGAGGTTTCAGTGAGCCGAGATTGTACCACTGCACTCCAGCCTAAACAACAGAACCAGACTGGGTCTCAAAAAACAAACAAACAAACAGGCTGGGCGTGGTGGCTCACGCCTGTAATCCCAGCACTTTGGGAGGCCAAGGCAGGCAGATCAGAAGGTCAGGAGATCAAGACTGTTCTGGCTAACCCAGTGAAACCCCGGCTCTACTAAAAATACAAAAAATTAGCCAGGCGTGGTGGCACGTGCCTGTGGTCCCAGCTACTTGGGAGGCTGAGGCAGGAGAATCACTTGAACTTGGGAGGCAGAGGCTGCAATGAGCCAAGATCAGGCCACTGCACGCCAGCCTGGGCAACAGAATGAGACTCTGTCTCAAAAAAAAAAAAAAAATTGAGGCCTTTTGTCACAGACACAGGCCCTCCACAAAAGGTGGCCCCTCCCCTCACTTCCCTCCCTCCTTCTTTCAGGGCAGGTACAATGACATTTGACACCAACTACCTGGGGTTGGGCCACAGGTGACAGGTGAGGGCCACCCTCCTCCACAGGACAGCCCTCACTTTAGACAGCTGCAAGTTCAGGGTCCTCACTTTTGACCAGATGGCTTCAAATTTAGCGGTTCCCACCATCCCTTCAGATTCATAATTCACTAGAATGACTCACAGTACTCAGGAAATGACGTTTCATTTACAATTTTATTACAGCAAAAGAACACGAATCAGAACCAGGCACAGCCAGGAAGCACTGGGCCAGGGCTGGGAGGGTCCCTGGTGCAAAGCGCTGTTATCCTCAGGGACACCCTGACCCTCCTGGCACCTCCATGTGTGGCAATACACAGAGCATCGCTCACCAGAGAAGCCGACCTGGGCCTCTGTGTCTAGAGTTTCCTTAGGGTTGTATACACAGGCATGATGGAGGAATCATTCACTACCCACTGAACTCAAGCTCTAGCCCCTCAGGCCCAGTCTTCTAATTATTTTTTCCTTTCTTTCTTTTCCTTTTTGAGTCAGGGTCTCGCTCTGTTGCTCAGGCTGGAGTGCAATGGTGCGATCACAGCTCACTGCAGCCTCAATATCCTGGGCTCAAGGGATCCTCCCACATCGGCCTCCCAAGAAGCTGGGACCATAAGCGTGCACAACCACACCCAGCTAATTTTTCATTTTTTAAATTCGTTTGTTTGTTTTGAGACAAGGGCTCCCTCTGCCGTCCAGGCTAGAGTGCAGTGGTAGGATCATAGCTCCCTGTAGCCTCAGTTACCCTCCATCATGCAGGCTCCAGAGCTGCAGCCTTCTAATCTCATGGTTGGTCTTCCTGGTCTGACTAGCCCCCACCTTGAGTCATTTGCATAAACAATCACGAGTCCTCCGAGGACAAAGCATGAATAACACAGACGCTACTATCACTCAGGAAATTCTGAGGATTTAGAGGTTATCTTCCAGGAACCAGGGACAAAAGCCAGTGGAATTCTCAATTCCACGCGGGTGGACAGTGTCAGGGCCGAGAGGCATCTCCCAGCCGGACCCCTCAGTGGGTGGTTCCCTGAACCAAGAATTGGGGGTACATTTTATTCTCAGCAGTGGGCTCTCATAATTCTTGGAAAACATGAAGGATTCCACAGGGCACCTCGCTCCTCTTTGTCAAACACTTTCCGTTTCATTTAGTTCTCACAGCAACCCTCAAGGCAGGCTCCGGCTCAGGGACTGCCCCAAGTACGCCTCCAAGCCAGGACTGAACCTAGGTCTGCCTGCCTCCTGCCCACCACCAGCTTCACCTCCAAGTCCCACTAGCTCCCCACGTGACCTCAAACTACCACTCTTCTTCCCGGGAAGTTCTCCCAGCTAGATGCCCCCTGCAGCTGTCCCACCCCCATTCCCACACCTGGACCCTCCGGCTGGCTACCAGCCGAGGTCTCTGGTCTCACAGTCTTTTCAGCGTAAACCAAACAGTATCTGAGACAGGTTTCAGTCAATTTAGAACCTTATTCTGCAAGGTTGTCATGACCCATGACATAGCCTCAGGAGCTCCTGAGAACATGGCTCCAAGGTGGCTGGGTACATCTTTTTTTTTTTTTTTTTTGAGACAGAGTCTTGCTCTGTTGCCAGGCTGGAGTGCAGTGGCGAGATCTCGGATCACTGCAACCTCCCCCTCCTGGGTTCAAGCAATTCTTCTGCCTCAGCCTCCTGAGTAGGTGGGACTACAGGCAGGTGCCACCACGCCCAGCTAATTTTTGTATTTTTAGTAGAGACAGGGTTTCACCATGTTGGCCAGGATGGTCTCGATCTCTTGACCTCGTGATCCACCCACCTCGGCCTCCCAAAGTGCTGGGATTACAGGCGTGAGCCACCGCGCCCGGCCTGGTTGGATACATCTTGATTTCTTTTTTTTGTTTGTTTTGAGATGGAGTCTTGCTCTGTTACCCAGGCTGGAGTGCAGTAGCGCAATCGAGGGTCACCGCAGCCTCTGCCTCCTAGGTTCAAGCAATTCTCTTGTCTCAGCCTCCTAAGTAGCTAGCACTACAGGCATACACCACCACGGCTGGCTAATTTTTGTACTTTTAATAGAGACGAGGTTTCACCATATAGGTCAGGCTGGTCTTGAACTCCTGACCTCAAGTGATCTGCCCACCTTGGCCTCCCAAAGTGCTGGGATTACAGATGTTAGCCACCACGCCCAAATGATTTTTTTAAAATCTGATCCTTTTCTTAATTTTTTAAATTTTTGTGGGTTTTGTTTTTTTTTTTTTTTAGACAGAGTCTTGCTCAGTTGCCCAGGCTAGAATGCAGTGGGGCGATCTCAGCTCACTGCAACCTCCGCTTTCTGTGGTCAAGTAATTCTCCTGCCTCAGCCTCTGGAGTAGCTGGGATTTCAGGCGTCCGCCACCGTGCCTGGCTAATTTTTGTATTTTTAGTAGAGATGGGGTTTCACCATGTTGACCAGGCTGGTCTTAAATTCCTGACCTCAGGTGATCCACCCACCTTGGCCTCCCAAAGAGCTGGATTACACATGTGAGCCACCGCACCCAGCATTTTTTTTTTTTTTTTTTTTTGAGACAGTGTCTCGCTCTGTTGCCTAGGCTGGAGGGCAGTTGTGTGATTTAGGCTCACTGCAACCTCCACCTCCCAGGTGCAAGCGATTCTCCTGCCTCAGCTGACCAAGTAGCTGGGATTACAGGCTTTCGCCACCACCCCCGGCTAATTTTTGTATTTTTAGTAGAGACGGAGTCTCACCATGTTGTCCAGGCTGGTATCCAACTCCTGACCTCAACTGATCCGCCTGCCTCAGCCTCTCAAAGTGCTAGGATTACAGGCATGAGCCACTGCACCCAGCCTACAGTTTGTTTTTATACATTTTAGGAAGACAGAAGTTACAGGAAAAGACATAAATGGACAGAGGTAAGGTATACATTGGTTTAGCCCAGAAGGGTGGAACATCTTGAAGCGGGGGTGGTTTCCAGGTCATAGGTAGATTTAAACATTTGCTGACTCCAGCCTGGGCAATGGTTGAAAAAGTTAAGCTCTGCCAGAAGAGCTGAAATCAGCTTGATTTATGGTAAGTGGGGGGTGGCTGTGGAAGCCAAAGTTTTTGTCTTGTAGATGAAGCTTTCAGGTAGCAGGCTTCAGAGAGAAGAGATGTGACAGTCAAAGGCTGCCGCTCACAACTGTAATCCCAGCACTTTGGGAGGCTAAGGCGGGCAGATCACATGAAGTCGGAAGCTCGAGACCAGCCTGACCAACATGGAGAAACCCCATCTCTACTAAAAATACAAAATTAGCTGGGCATAGTGGTGCATGCCTGTAATCTCAGCTACTCACGAGGCTGAGGCAAGAGAATCACTTGAACTTGGGAGGCAGAGGTTGTGGTGGGCAGAGATCATGCCATTGTACTCCAGCCTGGGCAACAAGGGCGAAACTCCGTCTCAAAAAAAAAAAAAAAAAGAAAGAAAATGAAAGTACACTCCACAGGGTGGGAGCGACCCGAGCATGGGGGCTAATTTTTGGGGGTTCAAATACCCTCTAGAAGTTTCCATTGGTTACTTGGTGATGCCATATGTAAATGCAGGGATAAAGTAAAGTCACAAAGTCATTTACTTGGTGTACATCCTATGCAAATGGAGAGGATATTTCCTGTCATAGCTGAAGTGTTTCCATTTGATTTAGTTCTAGGAAGTCCTTAGATTCTCTGCTTCCAGATCCTATTCTCCTGCCTCACTTTGATTGCCCTTTTTTTTTTTTTTTAAAGAGACAGGGTCTGATGGCCCACTGCATCCTCAACCTCCTGGGCTCAAGGGATTCTCCCACCTCAGTTTCCCAATTAGCTGGAAATACAGGCATGAACCATCATGCCCGGTTAATTTTTTATTTTTGTAGAGACGGGGTTTCACCATGTTGCCCAGGATGGTCTTGAATTCTTGGGCTCAGGCCATCTGCCCGCCTTGGCCTCCCAAAGTGCTGGGATTGTAGGCATGAGCCATCATCCCAGGCCCAATTTCCCTCTAGGTCCTGCTAAGTCATTTTAGGTTATAGCAGTCAGGTTGGAATTGGCATCTTAGTGCTACAAAGAGTGTGTTCTGTCTGTTTTAGGCTATTTCTTTCTTTTTCTTTTTTTTTTTTTGAGACAGAGTTTTGCTCTGTCACCAGGCGCCAGGCTGGAGTGCAGTGGCACGATCTTGGCTCACTGCAACCTCTGCCTCCTGGGTTCGAGCAATTCTCCTGCCTCAGCCTCCCGAGTAGCTGGGACTACAGGCGCATGCCACCACACCCAGCTAATTTTTGTATTTTTAGTAGAGACGGGGTTTCACCATGTTGGCCAGGATGGTCTCAATCTCTTGGCCTCGTGATCCGTCCGCCTCAGCCTCCCAAAGTGCTGGGATTACAGGCGTGAGCCACCGCGCCTGGTGTTTTAGGCTATTTCTATGTTAATGATGGTCAGCTGTGCCTGAACTCCAAAGGCAGGATGGTATATGAGGCATGTCTGATCCCCGCCACCATCACCCACACTTCCCATCATGGCCTGAACTAGTTTTTCAAGTTTCTTTGGGTCCCTTTGGCCAATAGGAGGGGCTATTCAATCAGTTCAGGAGCTTAGAATTTTATTTTTGAGGGTGGGTGCGGTGGCTTATGCCTGTAATCTTAGCATTTTGGGATACCAAGATGGGTAGGTCTCTTGAGGTCAAGAGTTTGAGACCAGCTGGGCAACATGGCAAAACCCAGTTTCTACAAAAAATACAAAAAATTAGCTGGGTGTGGTGGCATGTACCTGTAGACCCTGCTACCTGTGGGATCGAGATGGAAGTATTGCTTGAACGCTTGAGCCTGGGAGGTCAAAGCTGCAGTAAGCTGAGTGAGTCACTGCACTCCAGCCTGGGTGACAAAGTGAAACCCTGCCTCAGGAAAAAAGAATTGTATTTCTGCTTTACATCAGCTACAACTCCTTCTGAGAGTGTGCAGGGCCTTGGGATCTGGGAGTGAGTGGGACCCCTCTGCAATCCATCCCTCGTCCAGAATAATCTGTATCTACATCTGCCCTCAGCCCTCCTTCTGTGGCCGCAGCAGGCCCACAGCACTGAGGTCCATTATACTTGTCTGTCCCGTTCCTCTTTCCTGTGGCCACCCCTGCTGTAATTCAGGCCTGGCCTTTTTTTTTTTTTTTTTTTTTTTTTTGAGACAGAGTCTCGCTCTGTCACCAGGCTGGAGTGCAGTGGCACAATGTCAGCTCACCGCAACCTCCACAACCAGAGGTTTCGTTCCTCTGGCCCTGCATACCCCTCTCTCCTCCTCCTCCAGTACATTCTCCCATGGCTGCAGGGAGGAAGTGGCGGAGACACTGTCTAGAGTCCAGACCATACGTGGGGACACCAGAAGATGACACTCCAAAATCTGCAGGCTCGTTGAGCTGAAGGCAGTTCTGAAGCAGCAGGTACAGGAAGCTCAGCCCACCCTGTCTGCCTAAAAGCAGGACATAAATTTATAGAAACAGAAGCTCCCCGGGTTCTCTTTCTACCATGGAGCAAAGCTGAGCCACTGAAGACATCTTTGCGCCCTTGCGGGCCTGGTGCCGGTTCTAGAGGCATCCACAGGAACAGGCTTCCCCAGCCAGCCTGCACCCGCCAGCTCTGTGCCTCCCGAAGGGGCTGCCCCTCAACATTTGTCTGGTGGCTTCTCTAAAGATGCACTGTTCTCTGTGGAAGATGCAAGATGAGCTGGGATTCAAAGCTACCTCTTTGTTTTTTTGAGTTGGAGTTTCACTCTTGTCACCCAGGCTGGAGTGCAACGGCTTACTGCAACCTCCGCCTCCCGCGTTCAAGCGCTTCTTGTGCCTCAACCTCCCAAATAGCTGGGACTACAGGCATGCACCACCAAGCCCAGCTAATTTTTTTGTGTTTTTAGTAGAGATGGAGTTTTGCCATGTTGACCAGGCTGGTCTCAAACTCCTGACCTCAGGTGATCCACCTGCCTCAGCCTCCCAAAGTGCTGGGATAACAGGTATGAGCCACCGCGCCCGACCAAAGCCACCTCTTTGAGAACTAGGCACTCCCTGGATGTCCCCCGTGCACACAGGAAATGGGTTGACGAACCTCTGTCTTTGTCTTGGTAATCTATCTTTTTGTCATGGGGGCCATTCCAGCTAAAAACCTAAGAAGAAATGCTTTGCCGTCCCCTACCCTGGCCCTGCAATGCTTCGAGGACTTGGCCTCCTCCGATACCCACTGCTCCCTGCCAGGAATAGCCAACAAGGGACGTCAGAAGGGCTGGCAGTGCTGGAGGAGGGCTATTTCCTGTCTGCTCCCGGGTCTCCTAGCATCTGCTCGTAATGGTGACATTTGGTTCCGGTTTCACTGCACTTCCAGAACCAACCTTCTGTGCTCCACAGAGATGCCAGCACCCACTGGGCACAGCCTGTCCTCTGAGTTTAAGTCTCAGCTCCGTGGCCCCTTCCCCAGGAGTCTCAGATGGATAATCCCCACCTCCCTTCCTTGTCCCCCAGCCACAGGATCCGGGTAGCTTCTTTCCTCGTTTTTCTTTCTTTCTTTCTTTCTTTCTTTTTTTTTTTTTTGAGATGGACTCTCTCTGTCACCCAGGCTGGGGTGCAGTAGCACGATCTTGGCTCACTGCAACTTCCACCTCCTTGGCTCAAGCAATTCTCATGCCTCAGCCTCCCAAGTAGCTGAGATTACAGGCGTGCGCCATCACACCCAGCTAATTTTTGCATTTTTAGTAGAAATGGGGTTTCACCATGTTGGTCAGGCTGGTCTCAAACTCCTGACCTCAGGTGATCCACCGGCCTTGGCCTCCAGAAGTGCTGGGATTACAGGTGTGAGCCACCAAACCTGGCCAAGGTCCTGTCTTAAATAAAATAAAATAAAAAATAGGCCAGGCTTGGTGGCTCATGCCTGTAATCGCAGCACTTTGGGAAGCCAAGGCAGGCAGATCACTTGAGGTCAGGAGTTCGAGACCAGCCTGGCCAATGTAGTAAAACCTTGTCTCTAGTAAAATAAAAATAAAAATAAAAATAAAGTAGCTCAGCATGGTGGCAGATGCCTGTAATCCCAGCTACTTGGGAACCCAATAGGCAGAGGTTGCGGTGAGCCAAGATCATGCCACAGCACTCCAGCCTGGGCGACAGAGCGAGACTTTGTCTCCAAAAGAAAAAAAAACTACATATATATATATACACACACACACACATATGGAGAGATGGAGTTTCGCCGTGTTGCATGTTGGCCAGGCTGGTCTCAAACTCCTGACCTCAAATGATCCACCTGCCTTAGCCTCCCAAAGTGCAGGGATAACAGGCATGAGCCATATACATATATGTTTATATATGTTATATATATAAACTACATATATATATATATGTAGTTTTTTTTCTTTTGGAGACAGAATCTTCACCTAACAGTTCATGTCCAGCAGGTCCTGTTTTAGCTGCTTCACTCACACAACTGTCATAGACCCTTATGAGGCAGGAATGATTCGCCCCACTGGGAGAGGCTCTTGGCAGCAGGGTAAGGCGTGACTGTCTGCTCAGGGTCACAGCTGGCGGACTTGTCTCCTGAAGTCTGGCTCCTGAGACAACATGCAAATCTACCCAGCCTGCAGCCTCTTCGTGTATCCCTGGATGGCAGCAAGTGACCACATAATTGACCACATAATATTCCAGGTTACAGCTGAACCACAGCTACCTTTGTTCATTTTATTTATTTTTTGAGACAGAGTATTACTCTTGTCCCCCAGGCTGGAGTGCAATGGCATGATCTCGGCTCACTGCAACCTTTGCCTCCCGGGTTCAAGCAATTCTCCAGCCTCAGCCTCCCCAGTAGCTGGGGTTACAGGTGAGCGCCACCACGCCCAGCTAACTTTTTGTATTTTTAGTAGAGACGAGGTTTCACCATGTTGGCCAGACTGGTCTGAGGTGATTCACCCGCCTGGGCTTCCCAAAGTGCTGGGATTACAGGCGTGAGCCACCATGCCCGGCCCATAGCTACCTTTAGACATTTGCGTTTTTGTGGGGTTTTTAGCTATCATAGACCTGGACCCCCGTGAACTGACAAGTTTGGCACACTTGAGCCAAGAACCTTGTGACTTCCTGAATCATTTGCCTTGCGAGTTGTTATAACGTCTGCTTAGCGTTTGCCTCCTACCTTCTCAGCCCCGACGGCCCTGGCCTTTTTCCTGGCTCCATTTCTGTCTCTTCCACCCCATCTTGCCAGTGCGGTTACGAATCTGGCCATATGGGCAAGGAAGTGTCTCATTTGGCAGGAGCCTCTGCGGTGCACAGAGAGAAGGCACTAGAAGCCACTTGAGGGTTTCCACTTGAACCAAAGTCTTCAGTGATGTTTGGGCATTTGGGACACCCTCAAATGCCTCCAAAGGCTCCCGCCAAGAGCCACTAAAACCGAGGGATAGCCGAGCTCCCTGCACTTCTGAGGACTCGGTGCCTTGCAATTCCATTTCAGATTTTCCAGCGGCCAGCTCAGCAGCTGCTGCCTACCCCCGTCCTTGCTGAAGCTGGGAAGGGTCACTCCCAGCAGGCTTGGCTCTCTCTGCCTGTGTTTTGCTCCTGTCCCCAGCATGGTTTCTGGGATCCTATAGAGAGAATCAGCTTAGAGATCCAAGTTGGTATTATTTTTAGAAATAAACGGAGAAAGGCCTCATATTTTTCCAAAGTTCAAGTCGGAGTGGTGCAACGTGGATGCAAAACTTCTGAACTGTTGCCTGAAATGTTCTCTTTTCTTGCAACGATTGACCTTGTCTTCCAATTAGTTCCTCCTTCGGGGACAGGGTTGAGCAACCCTAAACACACCCCTCTTTGTCTCGTCCTGTCTGTTCCTGGACAATACTTCCTGCCACATCTGCACCTGTACCCCCCTTTGTCTTCTAGTTTCTAGTACAGAGAAGATCTTTCCATAATTCATGAAATGAAACTGGCCTGGTTAACAAGTAGCTCATTTTTTCAACCTTGAAAACTGAAATAGGGTCGTAGATGCAAAACGTCACCTTGTGGAGGCAGAGCTGGCTTCGAACTTGCAGGAGGTGTCTGGCGGGTCTGGGACTTCAATTGTCAGCCTGGTCTTATATAGAGAAATGTATAAAACAAAAAAACAAAAAACAAAAAAGACTAAACTAAAACTGGCCAAGTGAAATCTCACTTTAAATGTCGAAAAAGACATGTTAAGGCCAGGAGCAGTGGCTCACGCCTGTAATTCCACCACTTTGGGAGGCCAAGGCAGGCAGATCACAAGATCAGGAGTTCGAGACCGGCCTGGCCAATATGGTGAAACCCCATTTCTACTAAAAATACAAAAATTAGCCGGGCGTGGTGGCACATGGCTGTAATCCCAGCTACTCAGAAGGCTGAGGCAGGTGAATCACTTGAATCCAGGAGGCAGAGGTTGTGGTAAGCCGAGCTCACACCACTGCACTCCAACCTGGATGACAGAGCAAGACTCCATTTCAAAAACAAAACAAAACCCCGAAATTAGCCAAGTATGATGGTGCATGCCTGTAGTCTCAGCTAGTTCGGAGGCTGAGGCAGAAGGATTACTTGAGCTTGGGATGCAGAGGTTAAAGTGAGCCGAGATCACAACAGAGCAAGACCCTGTCTCAAAAAAAAAATTAAAATACCATTTTATATACATATCAAAATAGACCTGGTGTGGTGGCTCATGCCTGTTATCCCAGCACTTTGGGAGGCAGAGGCTGGCAGATCACAAGATCAAGAGATTGAGACCATCGTGGCCAATGTGGTGAAACTCCATCTCTACTAAAAATACAAAAATTAGCTAGGCATGGTGATGTGCACCTGTAGTCCCAGTGATTCAGGAGGCTGAGGCAGGAGAATCGCTTAAATCCGGGAGGTGGAGGTTGCAGTGAGCCAAGATTGTACCACTACACTCCAGCCTGGGTGATAGAGCAAGACTCCATCTCAAAATAATAAAAATGATATAATAAAATAGCATTTTAGGCTAGGAGGTACAGTGGCTCATGCCTGTAATCCGAGCACTTAAGGAGGCTGAGGCAGGTGGATCAACTGAGGTCAGGGGTTCAAGACAAGCCTGGCCAACATGGTGAAACCCTGTCTCTACTAAAAGTACAAAATTAGCCGGGCACGGGGGAATATGCCTGTAATCCCAGCTACATGGGAGGCCAAGGCAGGAGAATCTCTTGAACTGGGAGGCGGAGGTTGCAGTGAGCTGAGATTGCTCCATTGCACTCCAGCCTGGGTGACAAGAGCAAAACTTCGTCTCAAACAAAAAAAAAATTAAAAAATCCCTGACCCATCAGTAATAATGAAGACACTGTGAAAGCTGTCAGAAGCAAAACTGAGTTACCTGTGTTAAAACAAAACAAAAAACTCTGACAAAGGCTATGAGAGAAGGTTCTTGTGCATAAATGCCAGATAACAAAAACTATCACAGAAGACTCAGCAAAAAACACAACCTGACGCAAAGGCCACTGAAACCTCACACAAAAAATACTTCTGCCAGGACATCTGCCCACAACTTCTGTATGACTTGGCAGTGGGGTCACATTTGTTGTTGTTCTTTGTAGCCAAGGATAATTATCCCCAAAACAGTTGTGTAATCCTCTTCAGTATCCCTCTAAAAACCTTTGTCCTCCTTTGCCTCCCTGGATACACACATAGTTTATTATGGCACATGTATTCCCATTGTCATAGCCTATCCCAAATAAACGTTGCTTTCTTTTAGAGAGTCTCTCTCTCTTTCTTTTTTTTTTTTTTTTTTTTCCCGATATGAAGTTTCCCTCTTGTTGCCCAGGCTGGAGTGCAATGGCGCAATGTCAGCTCACTGCAACCTCTGCCTCTCTGGTTCAAGCTATTCTCCTGCCTCAGCCTCTCGAGTCAGCTCACTGCAACCTCTGCCTCTCTGGTTCAAGCTATTCTCCTGCCTCAGCCTCTCGAGTAGCTGGGATTACAGGAATGTGCCACCACGCCCAACTAATTTTGTATTTTTAGTAGAGACAGGGTTTCTCCATGTTGATCAGGCTGGTCACAAACTTCCGACCTCAGGTGATCCACCTGCCTTGACCTCCCAAAGTGCTGGGATCACAGGTGTGAGTCACCACGCCCACCCTGTTTTTGTTTTTGTTTTTTTTGAGATGAAGTTTCGCTCTTGTTGCCCAGGCTGGAGTGAAGTATTGAGATCTTGGCTCACTGCAACCTCTGCCTCCTGGGTTTAAGTGATTCTCCTGTCTCAGCCTTCTGAGTAGCCGGGATTACAGGCATCTGCCACCATGCTCAGCTTATTTTTTGTATTTTTAGTAGAGACAACGTTTCACTATGTTGGCCAGGCTGGTCTTGAATTCCTGACCTCAGGTGATCAACGTACCTAGGCCTCCTAAAGTTCTGGGATTACAGGAGTGGGCCACTGGGCCTGGCCAAGAGTCTCTATTATTCAAGTTGACAACACATAAAGTAAAAATAATTTAGTCAGTGTGTGTTTTGTTTTCAAGAAAACAATAGGCTGGGCGCGGTGGCTCATGCCTGTAATCCAAGCACATTGGAGGCCAAGGCGGACGGATCACCTGAGGTCGGGAGCTCAAGACCAGCCTGACCAAAATGGTGAAACCCCGTCTTTAAAAAAAGAAAAAGAAAATAAAAGAAAACCATATATAAGTGCTTCAGCTAACATTTTGTTTTATTTTTATTTTTTTAATTTTTGAGACAGAGTCTGACTCTGCTGTCCAGGCTGGAGTGCAGTGGCATGATCTCACCTCACTGCAGTCTCTGACTCCTTGGTTCAAGCGAGTCTCCCACCTCAGCCTCCCAAGTAGCTGGGACTATAGTTGTGTACCACCACACCTGGCCTCTGCTAACCTAACTTTGGAATTAAGAGCAAGAAGCCTCCACTGGGCACAGTGGTTCACACCTGTAATCCCAGCTCTTTGGGAGGACAGGCAGGACGACTGTGTGAGCCTAGTGTTGGAGATCAGCCTGGGTAACATAGCAAGACCTCTGTCTCTATAAAAATAAATAAATGGGGCACAATGGACATAATTCAGTCCATACTTTTGATCATAATTGGAAATTGAAGTATATTTTGATGTATTCTTTTTTATTATTATTATTTTTTTCTTTTATTTAGAGACGGGGTTTCACCGTGTTGGCCAGGATAGTCTCGATCTCCTGACCTCGTGATCCTCCTGCCTCGCCTCCCAAAGGGCTGGGATTACAGGCGTGAGCCACCGCGCCCGGACTCTTTTTTCTTTCTTTTCTTTTTTTTTTTTTTTTTGACAAAATTATAAAAATTAACCGGGATGATGTTGCATGCCTTTAGTTCCAGCTACTGGGTTGGCTGAGGTGGAAGGATCACTTCAGCCTGGGGAGGTTGAGGCTGCAGTGAGATGGAGTCTCGCTCTTGTTGCCCAGGCTGGAGTGCAACGGCATGTCTTGGCTCACTGCAACCTCTGCCTCCCAGGTTCAAGCAATTCTCCTGCCTCAGCCTCCTGAGTAGCTGGGATTACAGGCGCCTGCCACCACTCCTGGCTAATTTTTGTATTTTCAGTAGAGACAGGGTTTCACCATGTTGGCCAGGCTGGTCTCGAACTCCTGACTTCAGGTGATCCACCTGCCTCAGCCTCCCAAAGTGTTGGGATTATGGGCATGAGCCACCATGCCCAGCCAAAACCTGGCTAATTTTTGTATTTTTAGTAGAGACGTGGTTTCACCATGTTGCCCAGGCTGATCTTGAACTCCTGACCTCAAATTATCCACTTGCGGTGGCCTCCTAAAGTGCTGGGATTACAGGCATGAGCTGCCACTCATGGCCGGTTCCCTCCCCACCCCCCCTTTTTTTAAAAGAAGGTAACAAGGTTTTTGTCGGGGTCCATGAACTGGATATGTGTGCAGTGGTTAAATAATTCAGCCTAGGCTGTGTACCCACTGTGCTCTTTCTTTTTCTAGAGAGCTGGTGGAATAGGGGCCAGGCTGCTGCAGGCCCAGGGCAGCTCAACTTCCAAACCCCGTAGCTTCAAGTTTGTGGTCCTTCATGACATGCTGAGTCACAATCTACTGCTCCCTCAAGCCCAATGTCACCACAAGCAGAGTCTCTAAAAGACATTCTCAGAGGATGGTACTGTCAAAATTGAGAGGCACCTCTCGTCCCCCCAATTTCTGGTGCAGCTAACTAGAGACCTGAAATGCTTCCCTGAGCTTTACTTTCTAATTCAACAGCTACTGATTGCCAGCCTCTGGAGCCCACGACACTACACCAGACACTGGGAAACATGGAGTACTAAGGAATACACTATCTTGGTGAGGCGGGATAGCTAAGGCCTATAATGTCAGCATTTTTAATGACTGAGGTGGGAGCATGGCTTGAGCCCGGGATGTAGAGGCTACAGTGAGTCGTGATCACGCCACTGCCCTCCAGCCTGGGCAACGGAGCAACACTCCATTTCAAAAAATAAATAATAATACATTTTTTTTTAAGTAACACACTTCCTGGCCGTAAAAGGGCTTCCATCCTAGTTGGGAAAACAGATGTTTGCAAAGGTGAATAAATATGCAAGCATCAAAACAATAACAATAACAATAAAAATAATGCAAGCATCTACATGTGGCACAGTGCCACGTGCCAGGCGGCTTACTGTGGTTGAGGTCACCCAGGAAGATTGTGGAGCAGACGCACCGCGAGTGGCTCTCGGAGGGGTGGTGCATATGGAAAGAGCGGAAGGAGGGCTTTTATGATTGAGAGCGAATATCGGCAATCGGGACTTTGGCACGTTCAGGGAACCTTGCCTTACATGCAGACACAGGGTTGGGGGAATGTTCGGGAACGCCTGAAAGATCGGGCTCAGGAGAAGGCCACCTTTTGGACGCTTCAGTACTGGGGACACCCAGCTCGAAAGAACCCCGCCCTCCATTTTTCAAATTAATCCGAGGCCGGCGCACGGGCCTCGTGGGGCGGGCACTATGCTACCATAGACATGCAGAGCTAGATCGTCTACCTCCTCGGAGGCTGACATGTTGGGTCCTGGCTGAAAAGTTGGAAACGGCTGGGGCCAATACCGAGCTAGGCTGGTCCTCCCAAGAAGGTGAGACAGAAAGAGCTCCCGTGGAGGCAGTCAAAGCAGGGGCGGAGCGAACCCGTGACGCGCCCCTCGGAAGAACAGGCTTTTAGAGAGTCGTCAGCCTCCCTGCCCTCATCCGAGATGGCGGCCTGAGGGCGCTCTCGCCAGCGCTCCTCGGATGGCTGGAGGGGGCGGGGGCCTCGCCTCTGGCTCTGAGGCTGCGGCGCGGGGCGTAGCGAGGGGTTTGTTCGCTGCTGTCCGGGGCGTGGGGTACGCCGGGGCGCGGACCTCCGAGCTCTCCCCGCCTGCGCCGCGTTTCTCAGCGCCTTCCCTACCCGATCCCGGATCTCGCGGTCGGAAGCGCTCCGGGTGCAGCCCCGGGCGGGGCCGGCCGTAACCGCGACGCGGGCCGGACGATGCCCAAGAAGCTGCTGCTGCTGCCCCCGCTCTCCGCGTCCTCGGCTTTCCGCGTCCCGCGCGCCCGCCCCGCTCCCCCGCCGGCCATGAACGCCGCTCGCACCGGCTACCGAGTCTTCTCGGCCAACTCCACGGCCGCCTGCACGGAGCTGGCCAAGCGCATCACCGAGTAAGGGGGCGGCGGGAGGGCCGGGCCGGGGCGGCGGCGTCTCACTCGCCTTCGCGCCCTGAGGGACCGCTCCCCTCCACCCGCCCCACCTCCTGCACCTGGGGCGGGAGGCGCGGGCCTGACCTTTCCCAGCCGGACAAACCTCGGACGTGAAGGAAACCACCCCCTGCTCCCCGGTTTTGCAGCTGGGACGCTTGGGGCGGACTCTCGGTGACCTCAGCCCCCCGCCCCGTGACTGGATCCGCGGCCTGCCTGCCTTTCGTCTCCCCATTCCCACACTCCGGGGCGGGCCGAGTTTTCTGGAGCTCCCTGAGGGGGCTCTGGGCTTGGCTCTCTTCCCCACAGCTGGAGTTGGCCCCGGAATCTGACCCTCGCCACTCCCAAGTCTCCCTGCAGTGAGATCCGCGGGCGTGGTTGTGACTTGGGGCACCCGACGTGGGGGGTGCGGCCGCAGGGCAAAGGTGTAGGGACTGGCAGTGAGAAGAAGGCAACTCCAGGGAGGCAGATGGGCCTGACCTGCTTTGTAAATCACCTTGGGATGGAATCAGTCATGTGTGTCTTTAACCCCAAGGCCACTTACTAGCTCTGTGTCGCGGGCAAGAGACTTGATTTCCCTGAGCCTCATTTGTGAAATGGGCATGATTCTGTCTCTTGGCCAAGGATACTGTGAGCATGACCAGGATAATGTAGAAGTAGTGTCTACTCTAGCAGAGCAGGGGCTCATAGTGGCCCTCTGAAGACCTGTTTACTCAATGGCCTCTTTTCTAGTTGGCTCTTTTGGAGAATTCCAGAGCTCTGATATAAAGGAGGAGCTTTGGCTGGGCGCAGTGGCTCCCTGTCTACTAAAAATACAAAAAAAAAAGAAAGAAAAAAAGAAAAAGGAGGAGCCTTATGGGCCCTTTCCACATACACTTGTTAGAAATCTAAGACATAAGGCCAGGCTCGGTGGCTCACGCCTGTAATCCCAACACTTTGGGAGGCTGAAGTGGGCGGATCACGAGGTCAGGAGATCAAGACCATCCTAGCTAACACAGTGAAACGGTTCCTCTATTATAAAAAAAATTAAAAGAAATCTGAGACATAAAACGAATAGGCCGTCTTTAATATTTTAAGTTATTTTCACATTTTAAGTAGTTTTCATTAGAGTTACTTGGCTAATTTTTTAGGGTTGATAATTGCAGGGGTATATTTTAAACTTCTGAGTGGAAACGTACAAGAAAGGGAAAACTTTATATTTTTTCAGCTCTGCTTGTTTTTTGTTTTGTTTTTTTTTTTTAAATAGTTGGAGTTTTGGAAATTGGAAGAATGTTAAAATAAAACAATCCTTTTGCAATCTACTACCTCGTTTCTATTTCTAACCCCTGATTATTTGTCTTTCTTTTTGAGGCCAACAAAAACACTGACTTTAAATGAAGCTTGTGTGTGTGTCTAGTGGTTCAGATTTATCCCACCTGACGTTGTTGAGGGAGAGCAGAGGGGAACAGGGCACATTTTAAAGGCCAGTGAGGTTTTTTTTGTTTTGTTTTAGATTCTTCCCTGCCAAATTCCAGAAAGGTTTTGAATTACTATAAATGATACATATTCGTAAATACTTCCCTTATCTATTTTACTTGTCTAGTTCCTCAGTAGGATTTTATCTTACCTATTTTATTTATTTTGAGACAGTCTTGCTGTGTCACCCATGCTGGAATGCAGTGGTGCCATCTCGGCTCACTGCAACCTCCACCTCTCAAGTTGAAGCGATTCTCCTGCCTCAGCCTCCCAAGTAGCTGAGATTACAGGTGCCCGCCACCACACCTGGCTAATTTTTTTTTTTTTCTTTTTGAGGCGGAGTCTCGCCCTGTCACCCAGGCTGGAGTGCAATGGTGCGATCTCAGCTCACTGCAACCTCTGCCTCCTGGGTTCAAGTGATTCTTCTGCCTCAGCCTCCCGAGTAGCTGGAATTACAGGCACGAGCTACATGCCCGGCTAATTTTTTGTATCTTTAGTAGAGATGGGGTTTCACCATGTTGACCAGGCTAGTTTTGAACTCTTGACCTTGTGATCTGTTCACCACAGCCTCCCAAAGTGCTGGGATTGCAGGCGTGAGCCACCACCCCCAGCCATTTTTGTATTTTTAGTAGAGACGGGGTTTTACCATTTTGGCCAGGCTGATCTTGAACTCCTTACCTCAGGTGATCTGCCCGCCTCAGCCTCCCAGAGTGCTAGGATTATAGGCGTGAGCCACCACGTCCAGCCTAGTAAGACAGATTTTATTTTAAAAGAGGATTATTTGCCACTGAACAAAGTTTGATCAGTAGATTATTTAACCCCTGAGGTTATGATGTTTTATTTCCATGATTCCTTTCAGACTTTCTAAACTTCAAGCAAGGATCTTCAAACTTTGATTATGCACTTTAATCAATAAAATAGTTAGATACATTACCTTCCCAGGATATGTGAAAGTTACATGTTTTATTACCCACCCCACCACCCAGTATCTTCATCCAGCTTCCACACTTAGCAACTTTTTGCTAATCTTGTTTAATCTATCGTGCATTTTGGGGTGGGGGGTGCTGGAGTATTTTTAAAAATTGTTATATATGTTGGCTGGGTGTGGTGGCTCACGCCTGTAATCCCAGCACTTTGGGAGGTTGTGGTGAACAGATCACAAGGTCAAGAGTTCAAAACCAGCCTGGTCAACATGGTGAAACCCCATCTCTACTGAAAATACAAAAAATTAGCCAAGTGTGGTGACAAGCACCTCTAATCCCAGCTACCCAGGAGGCTGAGGCAGGAGAATCACTTGAACCTGGGAGGTGAGTGCCGAGATGGCGCCATTATACTCCAGCCTGGGCAACAAGAACAAAACTCCATCTAAAAAACCCAAAAAAGTTTACCTTTTTAGCCATTTTTAGGTGTACACCTCAGAGGTACTAACCACAGTCACAGTGTTGCACAGTCATCACCACTATCCATTTCCAGAACTTTTCATCATCCCAAACAGAAACTCTACTCATTAAATACTTACTCCGCACTCTCCCCTCCCCTCATTCCCTGGTAGCTTCCATTCTACTTTGTCTCTGAATTCGCGTATTCTTGGGACTTCATACAAATGGAATAATAGAGTATTCGTCTGTTTGTGTCTGACTTATTTTATTCAGCATAGCTTTTTCAAGGGTCATTCATATCGTAGCATATACCAGAATTTCATTCTTTTTTTTTTTTTTTGAGATGGAGTTTTGCTCATTCCTCAGGCTGGAGTGCAATGGTACAATCTCGGCTTGCCACAACCTCTGCCTCCCAGTTTCAAGCAATTCTCCTGCCTCAGCCTCCCAAGTAGCTGGGACTACAGGCATGCACCACCATTCCCAGCTAATTTTGTATTTACATCATATCATTTCACTTGTAAAAACAGTAATGCTTACTAGTCAGGACTTAAAACCTCATACTACTATTAATTCCTTAATATTATGTAGTATCTAGTCTTTGTCCATATTTCTCTGATTATTTTATTTTTATTTATTTTTTGCCATTAAAAAAAATTTTTTTAATGGCTTTTTACACGTGAGTTATTCTAATCAGGATCCAAACAAGATCCACACCACATTTGGTTAATGGTGCTGAAGTCTCTTTCCTTCTCTGTGCTTTTGATAATTGAGATATTTATTCCTGGTGTGTGTTACTGAAATCATTGCTAGTAACCAAGTATTTAGAAGTGATTTTTCCAAGAAAATTACTATTCAAAGAACAGCGCACCAGACATTAGCTCTGTCTGGTAAAGCAGTGTGTTACAACGTGGTGAGCTGCTTCTGGAGTGACTGCAAAATTTTGGTTTAATGAATTACATTTTCTAAATTATTTTTTGGAAAGAGTACCAGCTTAGTTATTTGGGTCTTTTTATTAGACATATGGATATGAATTGGAATTTTTTTTAAAAAAGAAATCTTAGTTCCCTTTTTTGTTTTTTTGGTCTATAGGCGCCTTGGTGCTGAATTGGGGAAGTCCGTTGTATACCAAGAGACCAATGGAGGTAAGTAAAAATTATTTCTTTTTTTTTTTAATTATTCTTTATTTTTTTTTGAGACAGAGCCTCACTTTGTCACCCAGGCTGAAGTGCAATGGCATGATCTTGGCTCATTGACTCCTCTGTCTCCCAGGTTCAAGCGAGTCTCCTGCCTTAGCCTCCTGAGTAGCTGGGATTACAGATGCCTGCCACCACACCTGGCTAATTTTTATATTTTTAGTAGAGACGGGGTTTCACCATGTTGGCCAGACTGGTCTTGAACTCCTGACATCAGGTGATCCACCTACCTCGGCCTTTCAAAGTGCTGGGATTATAGGCTTGAGCCACTGTGCCCGGCCTTAATTTTTTTTTTTTTTTTAATTAAGATGGTGTCTCCCTGTGTTGGCCAGGCTGGTCTTGAATTCCTGAGCTCAAGCAATCTTCCCACCTCAGCTTCCCAAAGTGCTGGGATTACAGGTGTGAGCCACCTCACCCGGCTTCCACCAGGGTATTTCTAAAATGCAAATATTTTTTCTTATTACTGCTTCCTTACTCCTGCCCTCTAGGCTGGAGTCCAATCTTTTTAGCAATCACATGGGGCCCTTTGGGATCCAGATTCTGACCCTTCATCTGCCTTGCCTTTGATCCATCCATCACTACATCTGTGTGCTCTGACTTTGGACTACATCTGTAATCTGACCCCTTCTCACAGCCTCTGCTGCTCACACTCCAGTCCAGCCTGCCGTTTACTCCTTGCTGGACACCTTCAAAAGCAGCTGCCATGGCCTCCCGCGGCCACTCCTGCCCTGCCACAGTTTTCTTTACGCAGTAGCCAGCAGTCTTTAAAACAAGTAGATGAAACCCTTCCCAACCTCAGATCTTCCAGTGGCTTTCCTGTCACTGCTAGAATAAATTCCAGACTCCTTAGCGAATAAGAAGTTAAATCCAGAGTCCTGCATGTTCTGGCCCTTTGGCTCCCTGACCTCCTGCCTCTCTCTCTCTCCTCAGTCACTCTGCTTTCTAAGTGGACTAACTGCCTGCCCCTCTGCTTGGCACGCTCGGATCCCACATCTTCCCGTGTTCCTGAACTCCCTTCTGTAGTGCCTGTTCTGGATTGCAGTGAGGCCCCTTGTTCCTAGCCCCATTGTTCTTACTTCCGCCTCACAGCTAGTGTCCCTGGCACGTTGGGCTTGGAGGGTTTGCTGGCCTTGATGTCATATCATCTCTCCTGGGTCAGTCTTTGTCCCCTTCGTCCAACTCCTGCATTTTGGCGTTCCCAGTGCAGGGCCTGGCACGGAGGAGGCCTCAGCATCTGTTGAAAAAATAATAAGGATGTGAAGCTTTGGCCTCTTTATTTACCATACAGTCTCTTCCAAGCATCTTGTTTATGTCTTTATTTTGATAACGGGTTGTTGTTTCATTGTTGTTTTTGACCCTGAGACTTTATGCTGACTGGTTGATTAGTTTTGTCTTCTATTTTGGGGGGCTTATTTCGCCTCAGTTTGACTTTTTTTTTTTTAGACATTCTTGCTGCATCACTCAGGCTGGAGTGCAGTGGTGTGATCTCAGCTCACTGCAACCTCTGCCTCCTGGGTTCAAGCGATTCTCCTGTCTCAGCCTCCTGAGTAGCTGGGACTACAGGCGCACGCCACCATGCGTGGCTGATTTTTTATATTTTTAGTAGAGATGGGATTTCACCATGTTGGCCAGGCTGGTTTCGAACTCCTGGCCTCAGGTGACCTACCCACCTTACCCTCCCAAAGTGCTGGGATTACAGGCATGAGCCACCACGCCCAGCCCAGTAACTTTTCAAACTCCCTTTTGCTTTTTTCTTTCTTTCTTTCTTTCTTTCTTTCTTTTTTTTTTTTTTTTTTTTGAGACAGAGTTTCACTCTTGTTGCCCAGGCTGGAGTGCAATGGTGTGATCTTGGCTTACCACAACCTCTGCCTCCTCGGTTCAAGTGATTCTCTTGCCTCAGCCTTCCAAGTAGCTGGGATTACAGGCATGGGCCACCATGCCCGGCTGATTTTGTATTTTTAGTAGAGACGGGGTTTTTCCATGTTGGTCAGGCTGGTCTCGAACTCCCCACCTCAGGTGATCCGCCTGCCTCAGCCTCCCAAAGTGCTGGGATTATAGGCGTGAGCCCCCGTGCCTGGCCTCAAACTCCCTTTTTCAATGGACTAACCAAAATCAGCCACTGTAAAACCCAGTGAGCTTGTAGCATGTTGTTTAACAACTACTTTTCGTGAGCTGACCCTGACTTTCAGGAAGTAAAATGAAAACGGCAGAATTTATCTGAAGATCCACAGTCTAGAAACGGAACCACTGCTCTTTTGAGGGACGCCATTCAGTGGCATCGGAATGTCCAGATTGCCTGACACACTGGTAATCAATTATGGGAGCCAGGTCCCAACAGATGTCTGGGTTTAAGGGATTTAAGTCTATGCTAAAAGGTGGAAAGGGAGAAGAGGACATAGAAATGAATTTGTCTTTACATACCGCGAGGCTGTTGTGTCAAAGTCAGGGACCCCTCTTCCTGGGAGCCAAGAGGAAGTCTCTCAAAACTAGAAGGGAGGCTGGACCTGGTGGCTCACGCCTATAATTCCAGCACTCTGGGAGGCCGAGGCAGGTAGATTACCTGAGGTCAGGAGTTCGAGATGAGCCTGACAAACATGGTGAAACCTCGTCTCTACTGAAAACACAAAAATTAGCCTGGCCTGATGGCGTGCCCCTGTAGTCCCAGCTACTCAGGAGGCTGGGGCAGGAGAATCGCTTGAACCCAGGAGGTGGAAGGTTGCAGTGAGCCGAGATCGTGCCACTGCACTCTAGTCTGGGTGACAGAGTGAGACTCAGTCTCAAAAAAAAAAAAAAATGAGCTCCCTCTTTCCTTCTTGGCCATCATGGTGTGTGCTTGACTCTGCTTCTCACTATGTCTTCTCACAAAACTTTCAGGATTAAGTGATTCCTGGCCAAGAAACAAAAGCAAAATTGTCCCATTCCTCAGTGGATTCGGATGAAAACTGGTAATAAAATCAGGTACAACTCCAAAAGGAGACATTGGAGAAGAACCAAGCTGGGTCTGTAAGGAATTGCACATGAGATGGCACACATATTTATGCTCTCTGAAGGCCCCAGTCACATTACCATTATCAAGCTGAAAACCTCACCTCTGTCTGGATAATTTGACAGTGTTTCGTCTCTGGTTCTGTTATGAATGCCTTCGTTGGCTAGGTTCAGTAATAAATATGTGAGACCCTTCATTTTAAAAAAGCAAAAACTAGAAAGGAAAGGTGTTTTCCCCACATCAGTCCAGCTTCGGAGACATTCTATTTGTGACATGTACCCCTTCCCCCAAAAGTGTTCTGTGTGCTAACAAGACAGTTTAAAAACAAAAGTAAAACAAAATTCTGCACTTTATAAAATTTGATGAAAAAAGTATTTCATACTGTACAGTCACTGGAAGCACACAGTTATCCAAAATGCACACCCTTCCCTCAGCATCTCTAGCAGGTGCCTGGTCTGTTCCAGCATCTCCACTTTCTGTAGGGTCAGTCCCCTCCTTGTCAGCATCAGCTTTTTCCTTTTTGCCTTTGGGTACCTTCTCTCCCTTCTTTGCAGTGGCCTTTTTAGGCTTGGGCTCTGGCTTTGGAGGAGCAGATTTAGCAGATGGCCTCGCAGATCTTCCCTGTGGTTTGTCCTTCACCTTGTCCTCATCTCCCTTAGCGTCCCCTTCAGCCTTTCTCTTGGGGATGGTGGCAGCAATGGTCCCAGATGTAGGCATTGGGAGTGGGATGCCGTGGCAGTGCGCAGGCTGCTTTCAGTCCAGGGGTCGTTCTCGCCCCCTCTTCTTTATACTTCTCCAAGATTTATTCCTTTGCACCAGCTGAAATGTTGCTTTAGATTAATCTTTACCCTCCAAAGTTATCTAACTCTTGCATCATGAGTGCTTCTCTTTTCTGTTGTTGTTGTTGTTTTTTTCCAGGCAAGGTCTCTGTCACCCAGGCTGGAGTGCAGTGGCGCAGTTTCAGCTCACACTGCAGCCTGGACCTTCTCTGACTCAGGTGATCCTCCCACCTCAGCCTCCTGAGTAGCTGGGACTGCAGGCACATGCCACAGCACCTGACTAATTCTTGGATTTTTGTAGAGACAGGATTTTGTCATGTTGCCTAGGCTGTTCTTAACCTCTGCGCTCAAACGACCTGCTTACTGCAGCCCCTGCCAGAAGTGCTGGGATTACAGGCCTGTGCCACTGTGCCTGGCATCAAGAGCTTTTTTTTTTTTTCTTTTTTCTTTTTTTCCCTCCTTTTTACACATAGGAACTGTTCTTAAAACGTTAGAACATTTTTATTTTTCAGAAACAAGAGTTGAAATAAAAGAATCTGTTCGTGGCCAAGATATTTTCATTATACAGACAATACCCAGGTAAGAGGACTGACTACTTTATCTCTTTTCTTGTAAAAACCTTAACGATATAATTCATTGAGTTTTCATATGAACAACAATTTAGTGTTTTTAAAAGTTATACATTCGTTTGCATGTTAAACTAAATGCTTCCCCAAGTACAATTACCATCTTTGAATTCCTCCCATTTGTCACACTGTACTGTTATCTGTTTACTTCTCCCCAAGCTTTTTTTTTTTTTTTTTTTTTGAGACGGAGTTTCACTCTTGTTGCCTAGGCTGAAGTGCAATGGGATGATGATCTTGGCTCACCGCAACCTCCACCTCCCAGGTTCAAGCAATTCTCTTGCCTCAGCCTCCCGAGTAGCTGGGACTTCAGGCATGTGCTACCATGCCCAGCTATATTTTTAGTAGAGACAGAGTTTCTCCATGTTGATCAGGCTGGTTTGAACTCCCGACCTCAGGTGATCCACCTGCCTCCGCCTCCCAAAGTGTTGGGATCACAGGCATGAGCCACTGCGCCTGGCTTTTATTTTTGTTGTAGCTCGGGCTGCAGTGCAGTGGCACAATCTTGGCTCACTGCAACCTCCACCTCCTGGGTTCAAGTGATTCTCCTGCCTCAGCTTCCTGAGTAGGTAGGATTACGGGTGCTCACCACTACACCTGGCTAATTTTTGTATTTTTAGTGGAGACAGGGTTTCATCTTGTTGGTCAGGCTGGTCTTGAACTCCTGACCTCAAGTGATCCGCCCATCTCAGCCTCACAAAGCACTGGGATTACAGATGTGAGCCACCACTCCCCAAGCTTTAAACTCCTCAAGGACAAAGGATCTTCCCATGGTTTGCACTGACCCTAGGCCAGTGTCTATCAGCTCAGTTCTGGTGAAAAGCTTCTAATTGTTAAGTGTGGTACATAACTGCTCCTGGTTCATACCAAGACAGGTTTTTGTGCTGTATTTTATCTTGCACCCTGGCCTGTTTCTAGCCTGTCTCTATTTCAGAGAGCATTACCCTTGCTTCCCTGAGGGTAGGGGGAAGGCCTGCTTGAGTGGGAGCGTCCATGCTTCCATGTGGGACTATATCCTTTTTCATCGGCTCACAGGGAGTGGGCAATTATACCATCTGTGTCTCTGAAAAATCCAGACCTTCATGTCCTGATCAGTTTACACTCCCCAGACCATATTAGTAATAAGAACGGCACTGAGTGCCACCAGTGTGCCGGATGCTTTGTATGTTTCATTTTTGTTTGTTTTGTTTTTTGAAACAGAGTCTCACTCTGTTGCCCAAGCTGAAGTGCAGCGGTGTGATCTCGGCTTACTGCAACCTTCACCTCCTTGGTTCAAGTGATTCTACCTTAGCCTCCCGAGTATCTGGGATTACAGCTGCCTGCCACCATGCCTGGGTAATTTTTTTTGGTATTTTTAGTAAAGATGGGGTTTCACCATGTTGGCCAGGCTGGTCTCGAACTCTTGGCCTCAAGTGATCTGCCCGCCTTGGCCTCCCACTGCACCCAGCCCGGTTCAGTCTTCTTTAGTTTGGAGCAGCTCCTCAGTCTTTCCTTGATTTTTTTTTTTTTTTTTTTAAATAATAAAGACGGGGTTCACCATGTTGGTCAGGCTGGTCTTGGAACTCCCGACCTCAGGTGATCTGCCCGCCTTGGCCTCCAAAGTGCCTGGATTACAGGCGTGAGCCACCATGCCCGGCCTCCTTGACTTTCTTTCTTTTTTTTGAGACAGGGTCTTGCTCTGTCACTTATGCAAGCATGCCCCATGGCACAATCACGGCTCATTGCAGCCTTAACCTCCAGAACTCAAGCGATCCTCCTACCTCAGCCTCCCTAGTAGCTGGGACCACAGGCATGTGCCACCACCTCAGGCTAATTTTTTTATATTTTTAGTAGAGAATGAGGTTTCACCATGTTGCCCAGCTGGTCTCAAACTCCTGGACTCAAGTGATCCACCTGCCTCAGCTTCCCAAAGTGCTGGGATTACAGACATGAGCCACCACGCCTGGCCTTGACTTTCAAAACTTTGACACATTTTAAGACTGTGACATTTTACTAGTTACTTTGTTGAATGTCTCTCAATTTGGGTTTCACCATGATGAGCTCTTTCACGGTGATGAGATTCAGGTGCCCCTGGAAGGAAGCTGTGTTCGCATCGTCTTTTCTTCCTGCTGCTTCATGATGTAATGTGGATGCACCGGTTTACTCTCTCGTGGGTCAGTTGGTTTCTAGTCTTGTGCTGACATGATAGAGCTGCTGTGAGCCTCCCTGTATGTACGTCATATTGTCTGCGTTTCAGATGTATCTGTAGGAAGATCCTAAGAAATTTCTGGTTGTGAAGGTCCACACCCTGTGGTATTGAGGGAAGTGGCTGCATTGCCCTCGTTGAGGATACATTAATTCACATTTTCTCCAGCAGTTTTGGTTTTGTGGTGTTTGCCTCCTGGTGACTGAAGTCTTTTTTGCCCAGTGGTTTTGTCTAACTCTGCGTCTTATAAATAAGGGGAAGACCTGAAGGGCTTGCCTAGAGGTACAGTGCCCATAGGAAGGGAGCTTTGGCGCACCTTGACACACCACATAGCTGTTCCCTTGCTGTCTGTGCTTGTCCTGGTTTTTGTTGGTGGTGAATAGTAAGGTTACCTTGTTACCGCTATTTTTTCTGCATTCTTGAGTTCCTTAGGGCATAGGAAAGAGCCACATGTGACCCCTGGTCCTTGGTTTGGGCGGCTTAGACTACTGAGAGCTCTCTACTAGGTGATGGAAGGGTGCAGAGTAATACAGCTGTGGCCTTTGTAGCCACAGGTTGGCCAGCTTTGTCACTAATTCCAAGAAATATTGGGGTCTAATTCTTTTTTTTTTTTCTCTTATTTATTATTTATTTATTTATTTATTTTTAAGATGGGGTTTCACCATGATAGCCAGGCTGGTCTTGAACTCCTGACCTCAGGTGATCCACCCACCTCAGCCTCCCAAAGTGCTAGGATTACAGGCGTGAGCCACCGCGCCCGGCCTTGGGGTCTAATTCTAAAAGCAGTGTTGATTGGTGAAGTCTCTTTACTAACTTAATTGAATTTGTGATAACGAAAGGATTTGTCACAAAAAGAGTTATTTTTAAAATTAATTTAATTTCTTTATTTATGTATTTATTTTGAGTCAGAGTTCTGTTCTTGTTGCCCAGGCTGGAGTGCAATGGCATGATCTGGGCTCACTGCAATCTCCACCTCCTGGGTTCAAGCGATTCTCCTGCCTCAGCCTCTCAAGTAACTGGGATTACAAACGTGTGCCACCAAGCCCTGCTAATTTTGTCTTTTTCGGAGAGATGGGGTTTCTCCATGTTGGTCAGGCTGATCTTGAACTCCCGACCTCAGGTGATCGGCCTACTTTGGCCTCCCAAAGTGCCGGGATTACAGGCATGAGCCACTTCGTCCAGCCCTAAAGAGTTATCTTTAAGAAATCTTGGGCGGGGCATAGTGTCTCATACGTGCAATCCCAGCACTTTGGGAGGCCGAGGCGGGTGGATCACCTGAGGTCAGGAGTTCGAGACCTACCTAGCCAACATGGTGAAACCCCCATCTCTACTAAAAATACAAAAATTAGCCGGGTGTGGTGGCGCATGCATGTAGTCCCAGCTACTCGGGAGGCTGAGGCAGGAAAATCACTTGAACCCGAGAGGCGGAAGTTGTAGTGAGCTGAGACCACACCATTGCACTCTAGCCTGGGTGACAAGAGCAAAACTATCTCAAAATAAATAAATAAATAATAAAATAAAATTAATAAAAATTTTAAAAAAGAGACAGGGTCTTATTATATTGCCTAGGCTGGTCTGGAACTCCTAACCTCTGGTGATCTGCCCACCTTGGCCTCCGAAAGTGCTGGAATTACAGGCATGAGCCACTGCGCCCCGCCGACTTCTATTTTTTTGCATGTGTGTTTGTGTATGTGTGGTAGAAGGGCAACTATCACCATACTTTCCGTTGGTTATAACATATCTCCTTGCATATTCCCATTAGAACATAAGCTCCCTGAGAGTAGAGAGTTTTCTTTGCTCACTGCTGTGTCTCCAGCAGCCAAAACAGTGCCTGCCCTGTAGTAGGCACTAGGTGAATTTTTGCTTAATGAACAAATAGGCTTTGACCTTCTATGTTGTTAGTATATATAGTATTTCAAATATTTGTGGAGCGAATTAGTGAATACATATACATATACATATACATATATTTTTAAGCATTTCAGCCTTTATATCTTAACAAAATAGTTGTGATTCCCCTCTGCTGTTTTTAGATCTCAGCCGATCGGTCCCTATTTGAAGTTACTTCTTTCCCTGCTAGATCTCACCTGAAATTGAAACGACCTTTGTGGTTTCTGTCTGTACTTCAGAATTCCTGGTTTTATTCAGACTTCCCTTAACATACATTTTTTTTTTTTCTTGAGGCGAAGTCTTGCTCTGTTGCCCAGGCTGGAGTGCAATGGCACAATCTCTGCTCACAGCAGATTCTTCTGTCTCAGCCTCCCGAGTAGCTGGGATTACAGGTGTGTGCCACCACACCCAGCTAATTTTTTGTATTTTTAGTAGAGATGAGGGTTTCACCATGTTGGCCCGGCTGGTCTTGAACTCCTAGCCTCCAGTGATCCACCTGCCTCAGCCTCCCAAAGTGCTGGGATTACTGGTGTGAGCCACCACACCCGGCCCCTTAACATACCTTAGTATAAATTCACAGTCTCCTGTCATGGCAAAATGACATTCACTATTAACAGTATTGTTCTCTTGTGATTTCTCCTCATTGTTCATGGTTATCTCAAACTAGTCAAGCATAGAAACAGCATATTGATAGCGTCCTTTGTGGTAAGAAGTTGTATTTCATAAAATTCTTGGCTTTGATATTACATGGTAACCAAGAGTGCTCAATATAAGTATTTAATACATGCAATCTAGAGTGATGCTGGGGGCAGTAAAGACTGAACTTTACAAATGAAGGATCATCAGTGTGCAAGTGTTTTCCAGGGAAGGGACAAAAGAAGCATGAAAAAATGAGTTAGTTAATAGCAAATTGGGAAACACAGTTTTTCTCACTTGCACCTTGAGTATTAGAAAATTTAACCATGGTCAGGTGTGGTGGCTCATGCCTGTAATGCTAGCACTTTGGGAGTTCAAGGTGAGAGGACCTCTTGAGGCCAGGAGCTCGAGACCAGCCTAGGCAATATAGTAAGACCCTGTCTCTATTTTCATTTTTATTTTCTTGTTTTGAGATAAGGTCTTGCTCTGTCACACAGGCTGGAGTGTAGTGGCACAATCTCAGCTCACTGCAGCCTTCACCTCCCAGGCTCAAGTGATTATTTTGTCTCAGCCTCCCCTGTCTTACCTTTCTGGGTAGCTGGGGCTACAGGCACATGCCACTATGCCTGGCTAATTTTGTATTTTTAGTAGAGACAGGGTTTCACCATGTTGCCCAGGCTGGTCTTGAACTGAGTGCAGGTAATCCGCTTGCCTCAGCCTCCCAAGGTGCTTGGATTACGTGCATGAGGCACTGTGCCCAGCCTTTACTTAAAAAAAAAAAAGGAAAAAAGAAAATTTGGCTGTAGGAAGCACTTCATGAAGTTGCAGCAGAGAAAGTCTGTACAATAACAATGACAATTTTACATACAGGTCTTAACATAGGAAGGCACCTTCCCTGTTGAAAAAGGCACATAGGTATAAATGGGTACTTCTGAAACCAGAACCCTTTCCTGAAGGTGGTGAAGTTCCTTTATGTGTATTTGGTGTTGAGATTATTTAAAAGTCACAAGTCTCTTTCCAGTGGTTCAGTTTGGTAGCATCAAAGCAAAAATAGGATCACCTGGCATTTCCTCTGTCTCTTAAGCTGATAGGGATGGAAGAAGAAAGGAAAACTTTGGAAAAAGGACAGAGGATGGATGTGTTGTTTTGTGTGGATGTGCAGCCCATAAAGAAAGTTATTAGGTTTGTCACAAGAAACTAGTTCTTTGTTGTTGTTGATGTTTTGATACAGAGTCTTGCTCTATTGCCAGGCTGGAGTACAGGGACGCGATCTCAGCACACTGCAACCTCCACCTCCCAGGTTCAAGCAATTCTCCTGCCTCAGCCTCCTGAGTAGCTGGGATTACAAGCATGCGCCACCACAGTGAGCTGATTTTTGTATTTTTAGTAGAGACAGGGTTTTGCCATGTTGCCCAGGTTGATCTTGAACTCCTGACCTCAGGTAATCCACCCACCTCACCCTCCCAAAGTGCTGAGATTGCAGACGTGAGCCACTGTGCCCAGCCAATAAACTAGTTCTTTTAGTGCTTGAGTACTGGATACTTTAGTACCAACTAAAGAACACAGATAATTTAATTTTCTTTTGTTTTTTTTTGAGACTGAGTTTCACTCTTGTTGTCTAGGCTGGAGTGCAGTGGTGTAATCTCGGCCCACTGCAACCTCCACCTCCCAGGTTCAAGCAGTTCTCTTGCCTCAACCTCCTGAGTAGCTGGGATTACAGGCATGTGCCACCATGCTTGGCTAATTTTGTATTTTTAGTAGAGACAGGGTTTCACTGTGTTGGCCAGGCTGGTTTCGAACCCCTGACCTCAGGTGATCCACCTGCTTTGACCTCCGAAAGTGCTGGGATTACAGGTGTGAGCCACTGCACCCGGCTTGGTTTTTTAATATTATCTGCAGTTACATGGATGAAGGAATATATCTTACAGGTTTTTCTGTTGTTAGGAGAAAGGGGGCATTGCCTAAAGTAATAAGGCTGATTTTAGGCAACACACCAAAGCTTAGACATTAAAATAAGCTTAGTTGCCTTCAGAGCTGTTGTTCTGAAATCACATATATCCATTTTTTTTGGTGCTGTTTTTGCTTGGAATAGCTTTGTAACTACTGAAACCACTTTCCAAAATGACAACATATTTCTTTTGACTGTTCTAATAATAGCAAATTTTTGGTCGTTTAGGATAGGTTTAATTTTTGGAAATGGCAAAAAGCCATTCAGAACAAAGTGATTATTTTGGGTAATTGAACTGTGTGATACTCAGAGAATTTTACTAAGCAATGGAACTAAGTAAAATATGAAGCTTATAAGATACATTTTAAAGGATAATTTTTATGTTTATGTCCAAGTTCTAGTGTGTTGATGTAAAGTAAGAAGACTCATTAAAATAACATTTACAACTGGAGCAGTGGCTCACACCTGTAATCCCAGCACTTTGGGAGGTTGAGGCAGGTGGATCACTTGAGGTCAGGAGTTTGAGACCAGCCTGGCCAACATGGTGAAACCTTGTTTCTACTGAAAATGCAAAAAAAAAGCAAAAAAATTAGCCAGGCGCGGTGGCGAGCACCTGTAATCCCATATATTTGGAAGGCTGAGGTGGGAGAATCAATTGACCCCAGAAGGTAGAGGTTACAGTGAGCCAAGATGGTGCTACTGCATTCCAGCCTTCCAGCCTTCCAGCCTGGGTGACAGAGTGACTCAGTCTCAAAAAAAAAAATTTACAACTGCTGCAGATGATTAATTGTTATGGTTGGGAGCAGGGTAAATTCTCTTCCATTACTTCCAGCTATGGTGTTGGTCCCTCTTTTGCAAGCCTGGCTAATTTAATGAATGCATATACCATGTCTGTTTCCTCACCTCTGGTTAGTTTTTTCCTATCCAAAATGCTAGAGCAGTAAGGACTGGGCTTAATATAGGATGTGGTTATCTTAGGGGAAAGAAAAATGGTTGGCTGGGCATAGTGGCTCAAGCCTGTAATCCCAACACTTTGAGAGGCCAAGGCGGGAGGATTGCCTGTGCCCAGGAGTATAAGACCAGCCTGGGCACTATGGTGAGAACTTTCTCTATTTAAAAAAAGAAAGAGAAAGAAAGAGAGGGGGAGAGAGAGAGAGAGAGAGAGAGAGAGAGAGAGAAGAAAGAAGAAAGAAAGAAAGAAAGAAAAAGAGAAAGAAAAGAAAGAGAAAGAAGAAACAAAGAAAAGAAGAAAGAAAGAAAGAAAGAGAAAGAAAAATAGTTGGTAAAACAATTAATGTCCTACTTAGAAGTAAAGACTACAAGAACTAGCCAGGATGTACTTGGAACATTCGTAGGGAACAGATAAACAAAGCAGAGACTGCCAGCCAATTTCTCTTCACCCTGCTAGTTCACAGAGTAACTGCCTGGTGTCCGATTTGTCCGGTATCTGTCAGTGAATGGGTAAAGCCAGTGTGACAAAGCCCCTTTTGTCACCTTCCTGACCAATAAGGGGTGAGGAGTGGGGCTTTCTTTAGCCTTGGGCTGAAGGATGTTGAATCCCTTGGAAAAAATGGAAAATAAAAATCTCATGGGAAATTGCCTTTTTTTCTTTCTTTCTTTATTTTGAGACGGAGTCTTGCTCTTTCACCCAGGTTGGAGTGCAGTGGTGTGATGTTGGCTCAGTGCAACCTCTGCCTCCCGGGTTCAAGTGACTCTCTCCTACCTCAGCCTCCTGAGTAGCTGGGATTACAGGCACCTGCCACCATGCCTGGCTAACTTTTGTATTTTCAGTAGAAATGGGGTTTCACCACATTGGTCAGGCTGGTCTTGAACTCCTGACCTCAGGTGATCCACCCACCTTGGCCTCCCAAAGTTCTAGGATTACAGGCGTGAGCCACCATGCCTGGCCTCAGAAATTGCTTATTAATAAAAGGAACATTACCCTGAAATCAAGACTTCTCAAAAATTGTTTATCTTGTTCATTAATGTTTCACTCTCTGGGCCTCCCTTGTGCTTTTTTCTCCAAAACCCATGGTATCATACACTTGTGTATTTTACTTGATTTTGTTTTTGTTTATTTTTGCATTTTTTGAGAGATGGGGTTTCCCTCTCTTGCCCAGGCTGGAGTGCAGTGGCGCAGTCACAGATCATTATAGCCTTGAACTCCTGGGCTCGAGGGATCCTTCCACCTCAGCCTCCACAGATGAGCACCATTGTGCCTGGCTGATTTTTAAATTTTATTTTATTTTTAGAGACAGGATCTTGCTGTGCTTCCCAGGCTGGTATCAAACTCCTGACTTCAAGCAATACTCCTGCCTTGACCTCCCAAAGTGCTGGAATTACAAGCGCAAGCTACTGCACTTGGTCCACTTGTGTATCATCTGATGTTCAGCTAAAAATCCACTACTTGAGGCTGGGCATGGTGGCTCACATTTGAAATCCCAGCACTTTGGGAGGCTGAGGCAGGTGAATTACCTGAGGTCAGGAGTTCAAAACAGCCTGGCCAACATGGTGAAGCCCCATCTCTACTAAAAATACAAAAATTAGCTAGGTGTGGTGACAGGCGCCTGTAATCCCCACTACTTGAGAGGCTGAGGCAGGAGAATTGCTTGAACCTGGGAGGCAGAGGTTGCAGTGAGCTGAGGTCACACCATTGCACTCCAGCCTGGGTGACAAGAGTAAATTTCCATCAAAAAAAAAAAAAAAAACCCAAAAAAAAAAAACCCCACTGCTTGAACAAATAACACTTATTACTGACTCCAAACAGATAATACTAAATTAACTGACTCCAAACATATTGTGGGTATTGGGATCTGGTTTAAGAAGCCACAGCAAGCCTGGGTGTGGTGGCTCACATCTGTAATCCCAACACTTTGGGAGGCTGAGATGGGAAGATTGCATGAACCCAGGAGTTCAAGACCAGCAGGGGCAACATAGTGAGACCCTGTCTCTACAAAAAAGAAAAGAAAAAAAATATTTTTTAGCAAAACAGTCTCTGGGAAGGGGACCACACATTTGTCCCTGAGTCAGATGTGCTCCTTCTTGGGCAGAATGATTACCTTGAGAGTGGTCCCAGGCGGTCTCTGGCTTCCCCTAGAAGTGCTTTGCCTTGTTTACCTACCACAGGGCTTGACTCCAGTAGCTCACTAAATATTTGTTGAATGGATGATGAACTAAAATTGACTATTGTGAATTCCCAAGTTCCTTCAAAGTGTTTGATAATTGTTTTGTCTTGATTCTACCAAAGATTATCTGACCTTTTGATGCCAGACTTGGCATTATTAATTTGGAAGTCTGAAGGACAAAAATACTCCAATTTATTGAAAGGGAAAATAAGGTAATTGGAAAATAATAGACTGTATTAGCAGTCTAAAAGGAATATCTTAGTTGTCTTGAAGTTGAGCCCTGTATCAATCTCAGGGAGAAATGTTTTTTAATCACAGGACACTTGGAATAGTCACGAAAAATCCAAATTACAATGGTGAAATTGGAAGTTCCAGGAGTTGAACCTGGAAGTGGAAAACATTGTGAGAATAAAAGGATGTCCTTGAACTCCGCTCACTCTCAAATGCACCATGCCTTAGAGAGAGGTGTAAACATAAATTGGAAGAGACTGGGAGGAAGTGGCCCAATGACCCTTCAAGTTAGAAAGCATCTCTTGCTGAGTATTTCACTCAGCCAACACTACCTCTGCTGTGTGGATGGCAGGCTTTCCACTTTGCTGTCATGAGGGCAGCATCACTTCTATGTCAGTGTAGAGCTGATAATTGTTGAAGAACTGGTGCCTGAAGAACCTGCTCCCGTGGATAGGAATTGATGACATGGGGAAGGGAGATACAATCCTGACGCCACCCCTACCCCAAGAGGGGGATGTTTGAGGATGCGTGGATAGTCCAGGGAAGAGGAAGAGGAAACTAATGTGAGAAGTGAATGCTGAGAGAACGTCCTGGAAGGATTTCAAGGCTCTCATCCCTTTTTAAAGGCAGAGCCTGTCTGGGAATGGTGGCTCATGCCTGTAATCCCAGTGCTTTGATAGGCTGAGGTGGGAGCATCACTTGAGCTCTGGAGTTCGAGGCTGTGGTGAGCTATGATTATACCACTGCACTCCAGCCTGAGTGACAGAGTGAGACCCTGTCTCTTAAATGAGTGAGTAAGTGAATGAATGAATGAATGAATGTAGTCTGCATTAGGTTTGATCATCCCTGGCAAAAGCTAGCAATCCCAAAATTTTTTTTTTTTTTCAGACAGAGTCTCACTCCGTCCTCAGGTGCCAGGCTGGAGTGCAGTGGCACGATCTCGGCTCACTGCAACCTCCGCCTCCTGGGTTCAAGCAATTCTCCTGCCTCAGCCTCCCGAGTAGCTGGGACTACAAGCGTGAGCCACCACGCCCAGCTAATTTTTGTATTTTTAGTAGAGACTGTGTTTCACCATGTTGGCCAGGATGGTCTCGATCTCTTGACCTCATGATCCACCCGCCTTGGCCTCCCAAAGTGCTGAGATTACAGGTGTGAGCCACCACCCCGGCCCCAATCCAAATTTATAATCATTGGAAATAGTCTTTCCTTCTAATATCCTCATATTTCATTCTTTGTCTCTCTGGGTAATCTTTGTCAGGAATTTATATCTAAGGGAGAAGGTCCAGGGAGGTTTTTTGTTTGTGTTTTTTGAGACAGAATCTCAAAGCCCAGGCTGGAGTGCAGTGGCATGATCTCAGCTCACTGCAACCTCTGCCTCCCAGGTGCAAGCTATTCTCCTGCCTCAGCCTCCCCAGTAGCTGTGACTACAGATGCGTGCCACCATGCCTGGCTAATTTTTGTAATTTTAGTGGAGATGAGATTTCACTATATTGGCCAGGCTGGTCTCAAACTCCTGACCTCGGGTTATCTGCCCACCTCAGCCTCCCAAAGTGCTGGGATTGCAGGCATAAGCCACTGCACCCAGCCTCCAGGGAGGTTTTGGAAATTAAGTTTCAACAGGGCACAGTGGCTCACACCTGTAATCCCAGCACTTTGGGAGACCGAGGTGGGTGGATCATTTGAGGTCAGGAGTTTGAGACCAGCCTGGCCAACATGGTAAAACGTTGTCTCTACTAAAAGTACAAAATTAGCTGGATGTGGGGACACATGCCTGTAATCCCAGTTACTCGGGAGGGTGAGACAGGAGAATCGCTTGAACCTGGGAGGTGGAGGTTGCAGTGAGCCACGATCATACCAGTGCACTCCAGCCTGGGTGGCAGAGTGAGACTCTGTCTCAAAAAATAAAAAAAGAAAATTATGTTCCAAGATCTCACCATACCCAATGAGAAGAATGAGACCAAATCTTTCTGTTAATGGCAGCTAAATGGAAGGGCAGGTGGGTTTTCCTTGGCATTCAGGCTGGCCTAAGCCCAAATCCCAAATCTAAGCTGGAGGCTGCCAGCAGGTGTTAGATAACTCTGGTCACCAGCAGTTGCTTCAGATGCCACTGCAGTAACTGGGTATGACCCAGGAGACACAGGCAAAGGTGAGAGTGGGTTAACTGTGTTGTGAATGGGAGTAACTTCAGATGAAAGCTGGGGCTTGCTCAGCTGCAAAAAGTTGGAAAGCTTCCCCTGCCTTCAGGAGGTGCTGTTGTAGCTAGTGTGATGGTAAAAATTTCAGCACCTGTCTGGGCAGCCATGTTAAGCTGATAAAGTCAAGATCTTTTCTAAGGATTAATAAATGGAATTCATCCCCAAATACAAATTTTAACTGTTTCAGAGATGTGAATACAGCTGTGATGGAGTTGCTGATCATGGCTTATGCGCTGAAGACTTCCTGTGCCAGGAATATTATTGGGGTCATACCCTACTTCCCCTACAGCAAGCAGAGCAAGATGAGGAAGAGGGGTTCCATTGTGTGCAAGCTCCTAGCGTCCATGCTGGCGAAAGCAGGTGAGGGCGGGCCCTGGGGATCCACGTGCTCATTGGCGGCTCTTTCCTAGTTGGGGTTAGTTCATACCTCAGATGTCCAATTTGGGATCTAGGTGTTTGTTTCCTTTTGAACAGTTTTGGCTAAGGATACGTGAGCTTGGTTAGAAATTCTTTTTACCCCCTGTTCTCTTTGTCTTACTTTAGAATACCTTTGCTTCAGTGTCTTCTATTCTTCTCTGTCATCTGTCACGTATTTTCTATTTCATCTTGTCATCGTTAAATTTTTAGCTGGCAGTCTTGGCATTCTTATGTGATCTTTTGATCTTCAGGTCTAGATTTATGCATCTGCTTTGTTAGCTAAATTCTGTTTTTGTTCATAGTATTCAAGCTGGATTTTCTTTTCCTGCTTCTCCCCCACCTTTGCCTTTCTACACAGTGGCTCGTTTTCATTGCTTTATTCTCCTTATGTAGTGGGGGCATACTTTCTGGTCTGTAAATCAATGTAATATTTTACAGTTGGGTTTCTATTCATCTGATGTCTGCTCTAAAACTTTAACATATATTTGGGTCCTCAGAAAGAAATGTACGGTCCTCCGTTGATATCCTTACAGGATTGGTTCCAGGAACCCATCTCCCCCTTCCCCGGCTCCCTAGCAGATACCAAAACCAAAGATGCTCAAGTCTTTCATATAGAATGCCATAGTCTTTGCATATAACCAACACAGTCATCTCTAGATTACTTATAAATAGCCAATACCATATAAATACCACATCAATCATTGTTGTGCTGTCTTGTTCAGGGAATAACGACAAGAAAAAAATTTCATACCTGCTCAGTACAGACACAACCATTGTAGGCCTAACGACATTTTCAGTCTGTGTTTGGTTGAATCCACAGATGTGGAACCTGTAGATCCAGATGGTCAACTGTATGTGAATTTCACTCTCTCCAAAAAAGTATAACGTTGCTGGAAAGAACAACTAATACTGGTTCTTTGCCCTGGAAGTTTTGCTGTGACGTTTGGCCATTTGCAATGTGCTTATTTATCTACCTTTTCTTCTTCAGTACTCTTGATTATGAGAGTATCTCTTCATTGTTTTTCTATAAGAATACGTGAAATATTCTTTATTACATACAGAGATTATTCTGAACTTCAATATCTTTGTGTTATGAGTTTCTTTTCTTCTAATATGTATATTTCTTTGCTTTTGTGTTCTTGATACTTTTTGCCTTTGCTGCAGTTCTTTATCCTTTCTTTTGAGATTCGTTCATCAAGGCCTTACTGTTTTTTACATCTCTTCGGTATTAATTCCATATTCACATATTTGTTTCTGCCACATTATTTTCTCAGTGTTTAGGACCAAGCCAGTAATCAGGAATTCACACTTTCTCAGCTGTAGTTCTTTGTCCATGTGGAAGGTCGTAGTCCCCTCTGCATTAGGGTTAATGATCAAGCCTGTGACTGCAGCGCTTAATCACAGTATCCCGTCTTCAGTCTGCTGGTAGGAAGCAGGAGTTGAGCATCTAGTTTATGTCCACTGTACCTATTAACCTATAGGGATGAACTTTGTAATTTTTTGTTTTAAAATTTCAGGTTTAACTCACATTATCACTATGGATCTTCATCAAAAGGAAATACAAGGCTTTTTCAGCTTTCCCGTGGACAACCTTAGAGCCTCACCTTTCCTGCTTCAGTATATCCAGGAAGAAGTGAGGAACCACCAGCAAACACCCCATTGTCCTCAAAAGAGATCTTATTTAGTTTTTCTCTGGTATCAGATTTCGATATTGAAAGGCACATCAAATGAGCTCTCCCTTAAGTCGCAATGCCTGAGGCAGCAGAGAGGGTCAGCTTTAGTCATGGAGGATCACAGCTTTAAAAGACAGTAAAAATGCACTTTTTTTCTATATATCTTTAGCAATTTGCTTATGTTTTCGAAAATGAAGCTTTTAAGAATTTTTTTTTAATATTCTTGATGTATGAGTGCTTTTGCAATGATGTCAATTGATAAATATTGAAAACTCTAAAACTTGTGACTGAAATTCTAGCGTATTTGATGACTAGTTTGGATCATTGTTACAAGAGAGAAGACTTTTAATAGCAGCATCCAGGTGTTAATTTCTGATAATTTTTCAGTATTTTCTATTTTTCCTTCAAATCTAGATTCCAAATTACAGAAATGCAGTCATTGTAGCTAAGTCTCCTGATGCTGCAAAGAGGTAAGTAAGTCAGACGTGGGTCCTGATCCCTCCTGAGTGTTCCCAAAGTCAGAATGAGCTGCTTTGGAATCCCGAGGCTGTCATTTGTGGCCTGTAAGAGCCTACTGGCTCTCCTGTTACCCCTCCATCGTTGTCACGTCCCACGCCACACACAGCTTTATCTCCAGCCTCCAGACAGCACGCATGATCACTGAGTTACCCAGCTTTCCTCTGGGAAAACAAAGCTCCTTCAAGTTCTCAGAAAGGAAAGCAGTGAGGCCATGAGCATTTTCAGCCAGTGGTTTTTAACGTTGTTCTTCCTTCTGAAGATGACTGTTAGAATATTAGACAATGGAAAGAATCAAAATTATCTAGAATCAGAGCTGGGCATCGTGGCTTATGCCTGTAATTCCAGCACTTTGGGAGGCCAAAGCAGGAGATGCTTGAGCCCAGGAGTTCAAGACTGGCCTGGGCAACATAGTGAGACCCCATCTCTACAAAAACACAAAAATTAACCAGTTGTGGTGACATATGCCTGTGGTCCCAGCTACCCAGGAGGCTGAGGTGGGAGGTTCACCTGAGCCTCAGGAGGTTGAGGCTGCAGTGAGCCATGTTAATGCCACTGCACTCCAGCCTGGATGACAGTGAGACCTTGTCTCAAAAAAAAAAATCTAGTATTAGATACAATCCCAGACCCTAACTTACGTGCCCCTTGAAGCATTTACATTCTGGCCTGGGCCTCACATTCTCATTTATAAAAATAATGCCTTTGTATGTCCCTAAAATGTTAATTATTTTCATTTTATGGTTAAAAAGTGATGCAGTAGTGTTGCATGGGTTTTCTTCCCATCAGTTTCATCATCTTCCTTTGTCCTTCTAGGGCCCAGTCCTATGCTGAGAGACTGCGTCTGGGTTTGGCCGTCATCCACGGGGAAGCTCAGTGCACAGAACTGGACATGGACGATGGTCGTCACTCCCCGCCTATGGTCAAAAACGCTACTGTGCACCCGGGCCTGGAGTTGCCATGTAATTTGAGCTCTGCGTTTTTATTTTATTTGTAAATTGGAGAAAGTTTTTATTTTTTTGATGCAGAGTCTCGCTTTGTCACCCATTGTGCAGTGGCGCAATCTCGGGTCACTGCAGCCTCCACCTCCTGAGTTCAAGCAATTCTCCTGCCTCAGCCTCTGGAGTAGCTAGGATTACAGGTGTGCGCCACCATGCCCGACTAATGTTTGTATTTTTAATAGAGATGGGGTTTCACCATGTTGGCCAGGCTGGTCTCGAACTCCTGACCTCGTGATCTGCCCACCTTGACCTCCCAAAATGCTGGGATTACAGGCGTGAGCCGTGGTGCCCAGCCCCAAAGAAAGTTTTAACTGGTGTGAATGGCTAGGAGTTACTGACTACATAGATTATGCTGTCTTGATTTTTGTTTGTTTTTTTTTTTTGAGATGGAGTTTCGCCCTTGTTGCCCAGGCTGGAGTACAATGGCGTGATCTCGGCTCACCGCAACCTCCACCTCCCAGATTCAAGTGATTCTCCTGCCTCAGCCTCCCGAGTAACTGGGATTACAGGCATGCGCCGCCATGCCCGGCTGATTTTTGTATTTTTGGTAGAGACAGGTTTCACCATGTTGATCAGACTGGTCTCAAAGTCCTGATCTCGTGATCTTCCTGCCTTGGCCTCCCAAAGTTCTGGGATTACAGGTGTGAGCCACCGCTCCCGGCCTGTCTTGATGTTTTTAAATAATAGAATGGTATTACATTTGCTATCCCCCGCCTTTTTTTTTAAGACCGGATTTCACTCTTTTGCTCAGCCTGGAATGCAGTGGCACAGTCATGGCTCACTGCAGCCTTGACCTCCTGGGCTCGAGTGATTCTTCCACCTCCGCCTCCTGAGTAGCTGGGACTATAGGGGTACACCATGCCTGGATAGTTTTTTTTTTTTTTTTTTTTTTTTTTTTTTTTTGAGTAGAGATGGAATCTCCCTAGGTTGCCTAGGCTGGTTTTGAACTTCTGTGCTCAAATAATCCTCCTGCCTTGGCCTCCCAAAATGTCAAGATTATATAAGATTACAGGCATGAGCCACCATGCCAGGCCTGATTTCCTCTTTTGTAAAAGGAAGTTGTGTTATACACATTGGCAGACTGTGTATGGACAGTTCTGCGTAGCACTCAGCATTCAGAGAGTGTTCAGTAATTTTAGCTTTAGTAAAGTTGTGTGTGTGATGGTGTCAAATCTTAAGCTGTTATATTATGGTAAGCTGGGTGACAGCTGTTGATCAAATACCAGGCTTTGGCAATCAGGCAACTTTTATTTTTATTTATTTATTATTACTTTCTGAGATGGAGTCTCACTTTATCACCCAGGCCGGAGTACAGTGGCAAACCTCTGCCTCCCGGGTTTAAGCAATTCTCCTGCCTCAGCCTCCTGAGCAGCTGGGACTACAGGCACCTGACACCATGCCCAGCTAATTTTTGTGTTTTTAGTACAGACAGCGTTTCACCATATTGGCCAGGCTGGTCTCGAACTTCTGACCTTGTGATCCGCCTGCCTCGGCCTCCCAAAGTGCTGGGATTACAGGCATGAGCCACCACGCCCAGCTATTTTTATTTTTATTTATTAGTTTATTTATTTGAGATGGAGTCTTGCTCTGTCACCAGGCTGGAGTCTCGCTCTGTCACCAGACTGGAATACAGTGGCGTGACCTTGGCTCACTGCAACCTCTGCCTCCCGGGTTCAAGCAATTCTGCTTTAGCCTCCCCAGTAGCTGGGACTGTAGGCATGTGCCACCACACCTGGCTAATTTTTGTATTTTTAGTAGAGACATAGTTTTCCCATGTTGGCCAGGATGGTCTTGATCTCTTGACCTTGTGATCCGCCCACCTCGGCCTCTCAAAGTGCTGGGACCATGCCCGGCCAATTTTTTTTTGTTTTTTGTTTGAGACTGAGTCTCACTCTGTCGCCCAGTCTGGAGTGTAGTGGCATGATCTCGGCTCAATGCAACTTCTGCCTCCTGGGTTCATGCAATTCTTCTGTCTCAGCCTCCCAAGTAGCTGTGACTACAGGCACATGCCACCACACCTGGCTAATTTTTGTATTTTTAGTAGAGATAGGGTTTCACCATGTTGGTCAGGCTGGTCTTGAACTGCTGACTTCAAGTATCTGCCTGCCTTGGCCTCCTACTATGCTGGGATGACAGGTGTGAGCCTCCGTGCCCGGCTGTCATCTGCTTTTTTAGCTTTTTATTTTGAACTGACTTCAGACTTAAAGTTGAAAGAATAGTACAGATTTCCAGCATATGCTCTTCACTCAGAATCTCCAAATTTAACATTTATATACATGGGTTTTTTGCACCATTTGAGGGTGAATTGCAAACATATGTCCCTTCATTCCTAAATACCTTCATGTGTATTTGTAAAGACAAAAGAGTCTCTTATATAACCAAAGTTTCATTATCAGACTCAGGAAGCTAACATTGCTATAACACTGTAGTCTACAGCCCTTACTCAGGTTTCACCAGTGATCCCAGCAGTGTCCTTTAGAGCAAAAGAAGAAACTTGTTTTCTTGTCCAAGACCTAACCCAGGGTCACACATTGCATTTAGTTGTCATTTCTTTTTAGTCTCATTTAATCTGGAATGGCTCCTCTATTCTTTGTTTCTTAGGACCTTAATACTCTTGGACAGTACAATCAAGTGATTCTGTAGACTATTCCTTAATTGGGGCTTGTTTGTGTCCTCAAGATTAGATTCAGGTTATGCATTTTTGGCAGAAATATCACAGTAAACACGTGATGTTTCCCATTACTGCTGATGTGCATTCTGATAAGTTGGTTAAGGTTTGTCTGGCAGGAAGTTACTCTTTTTTTCCCCCCTTTGTAATGAACACCACTTCATGTTAAGACTGTGTTTTAACTGTAAATATCCTGTTTCTCATCAAAATTAACATCTGATGATTCTTGCCTGCATCAGTTATTTACTGTGATTGTGGTCAGTATTCATTTTTCTGATTCCATCATTCCTTCTACATTTATTGGTTGACATTCTAATTTAAGAAAGCTTTCTCTTCCCTATTCATTCCTTCATTTATATCAATATGGATTCATAGACCTGTTTCATTCAGTGGGTTATACTTCATTGCTGTCACAGGCATACCTTAAATACTGCAGGTTCAGTTATACACCATTGCAATAAGGTGAATACTGTAATAAAGTGAATCTCATGAATGTTATATTGTACCCAGCTGTGGCAAGTTCTTAAAACAATGAAGTTTGCCTCACTGATTGATTCTTTGTTTCACAAAATATTTTTCTGTAGCATGTAATATTGTTTGACAGCATTTTTTTTCTTTTTTGAGATGGCGTTTTCACTCCTGTTGCCCAGGGTGGAGTGCAGTGGTGCAATCTCAGCTCACTGAAACCTCCTCCTCCTGGGTTCAAGCGATTCTCCTGCCTCAGCCTCCCAAGTAGCTGGGATTACAGGCATGCGCCACCATACCTGGCTAATTTTTTTGTATTTAGTAGAGACAGGGTTTCACCATGTTGATCAGGCCGGTCTTGAACTCCTGACCTCAGATGATCCACCCACCTCAGCCTCCCAAAGTGCTGGTATTGCAGGCGTGAGTCACCGTGCCCAGCGGACAACACTTTTTAAGATGTCAGACAGGTAATGTGCTGATGTTCTAACAAGGTTCAAGGATGGCACATCTCACATGTGAGCGTGAACACCCAATGATCACACTTATGAACTACAAAAGGATCTGTTTGATAGCATTTCACCCAGAAGAAAGAACTGCTTTCAAAACTGTAGTCACTTCTCTCACACCCTGGCACTGTGTTATCAAATAATCTTTATAATATTTCTAAATCCTTGTTGTCATTTCAGCACTATTCACAGCATCTTCACCAGCAGTAAATTCATCTAAAAAAAAAAAAACCCACTTTCTTTGCTTATCCATAAGAAGCAACTTCTTATCCATTACAGTTTTATCGTAAGGTTGAACCAGTCCAGTCACAGCTTCAGGCTCCACTTCTAATTCTAGTTCTTTTGCTGTTTCCACCACATCTATAGTTACTTCTACCATGGAAGTCCTGAACTTCTCAAAAGTCATCCATGAGGGTTAGAATCAACTTCTTCCAAACTCCTGTTCATGTTGATATTTTGGCCTCCTCCCATGAATCACGAATGTTCTTCATGGCATCCAGAATGGTGCATTCTTTCCAGAGATTTTAA
>CAUYLG010050700.1:0-60636 GCA_963573385.1 Cacajao melanocephalus | reverse complement strand
AGAGGTTTTTAATACCCATTTTTAGACTGCATTCTAGCCTGGGCAATAGAACAAGAATCCCGTTCTCTCTCCCTCTTTCTCTTCCTCTTTCTTTCTCTCTTACATTCTTTTTTTTCTTCTTTCTTTCACTCTTTCTTTCTTTTCTCTCTTTTTTTCTTTCTTTCAAAAAAAAAAAAAGTTCTCTAGGCCAGGCACAGCGGTTCATGCCTGTAATCCCAGCACTTTGGGAGGCCGAGGCAGGCGAATCACCTGAGGTTGGGAGTTCAAGACCAGCCTGACCAACATGGAGAAACCCCGTCTCTACTAAAAATACAAAATTAGCCAGACGTGGTGGCGCATGCCTGTAATCCCAGCTACTCAGGAGACTGAGGCAGGAGAACTGCTCGAACTTGGGAGGCAGAGGTTGCAGAAGCCAAGATCGCGCCATTGCACTCCAGCCTGGACAACAAGAGCGAAACTCTATCTCAATAAATAAATAAATAAATAAATAAATAAATAAATAAAATAAAATAAAAAGCTCTCTAGCTGGATAGGTCCCAGAAGCAGCATTTGACATTTTTGACATTTGACTTTGTATATCCCTAATTTTGCCCAGACCAATTTCTATGAATATAATAGTCTGAACTCCTTCCTGGTTCTCCTCTGTATAGGTCCCAGATCTCTGAACACCCCAAATGGGCTGCATTAGGGTAGACAGGCTCTACAACAGAGTGAGAACAACATATGAATGAGAATCAGAGAAAATTATATTCTAGCCCTGGCTTAACAAAACCTTGGGTAAGTTTGTTCTTCTGATAAGTAAATAAGAAGTTTTGGAGAGAAGGCCTCTAAAACCCCTTCCAGCTTTCACATACTAGGATTTAAGTCCTGGGTCCTAACACCAATGGCCTAAAAAGTCAGAGCAAGTTTCTCATCTGTCATTGTGAGTCCCAATTCAATGTCACCTAGATGTCTAACTCTCAGAAGCCAAGTTGGAGTAGTAAATGCTCCAAAGTCAGTGGCTGTACAACAGGCTCCAGAATAAAAGGTAACAAACAGAAAAGCTGGGAGGCAGGACTACAGCCTAGGATAAAAAGCTAGTTTCCAATTGGAGCCCAGGAGTCCGGAGAGAAGGAAAAAAGATAGGTCACATCAAAGCAATGAAGTCATGCATGAACCAAGAGACACAATATAAAAGGGAGTACAAAAAGACTCCACAAGACTCTAGAACATAAGCAAAGGAGGTCAAAGAAAAACTAAAAGGCTGGGCAAGCGCAGTGGCTCACGCCTGTAATCCCAGCACTTTGGGAGGCCGAGGTGGGCATATCACCTGCGGTCAGGCGTTCGAGACCAGCCTGGCCAACATGGTGGAACGCTATCTCTACTAAAAATGCAAAAATTAGCTGGGCGTGGTGGTAGGCAACTGTAATCCCAGCTCCTCGGGAGGCTGAGGCAGGAGAATTGCTTGAACCCAGGAGTTGGAGGTTACAGTAAGCCGAGATAGCACCATTGCCCTCCAGCCTGGGAGACAAGAGTGAGACTTCGTATCAAAAAAAAACAGAAACAAAAAAAAAAGGCCACAGCACCTAGAAGCCACTGTTCCCCAGAGCATGGCCCTTGGGCAATGTCAGAGGCATCCTTTAAGATGACCATGGCCCTTGGGCAATGTCAGAGGCATCCTTTAAGATGACCCCTAGTGGTCCTTGCTCTCCTAGTATTCATACCTTTATGTAATTCCCTCAACTTGAGGGTGGGCTTGACTTACTGACTAACAAATAGAATATAGAAGAAGTAATGGCCAATCAATTCCAAGATTAAATGATAAAAAGACGGAGTTGTCCATCTTAGGTACTCTCTCTTGTACTCTCTTGGGCCACTTGTTCTAGGAGAAGCTAATCATCATGTCCAGCATAGCCCAGTGTAGAGACCCATATGGCAAGGGACCGAGGCCTGCCAACAACCATGTAAATTAGCTTAAAAGCAAACACTCTCCCCCAAATAGTCTTCAGCCCCAGCCAACAGCTTGACTGCAATCTCATGAGAGATTGTAGCTAAGCTGTACCCAGACCCGATGCACAGAATCTATTAGATAATAAATGCTTTTTTTTTTTTAACCCTCTCGTTTTGGCATAATTTGTTATATACCAATAAATTACCAATATGGTAGGGACCAGGCCCATTTGCTCAGCCATTTCAAGACTGCAGGTGAAGCTAAGGAAATGGTTATACTCAGTAAGACAGTACAGCTGTAACTAAGGTCAAATATTAGCACTCAGACTTTATTAACAGTTTCCCCATGGCCTACAGTAAGCTTTGAATAAGAGCCTGGTTTGGCCACACTTACAGTTATACATGTTGGCTGGGTATAGCTGAAGTAAGACAATGAAACTACAGTAGGCGGGGCATGGTGGCTCATGCCTGTAATCCCAGCATTTTGGGATGCCAAGGTGGATAGATCACAAGGTCAAGAGATCAAGACCATCCTAGCCAACATGATGAAATCTTGTCTGTACTAAAAATACAAAAATTAGCCAGGCGTGGTGGCACATGCCTTAATCCCAGCTACTGAGGAGGCTGAGGTGGGAGAATCACTTGAACCTGGGAGGCAGATATTGCAGTGAGCCAAGATCACACCACTGCACTCCAGCCTGGGTGACAAAGGGAGACTCGTCTCAACAAAAAAAAAAAAAAAAAAGAAAGAAAAAAAAAGAAACTATAGCAGCCCTCCTTTATTATCTGGAGATACAAGCTAAGACCCCCAATTGATAGCACCAAACCTACACCTACGATGTTTTTTCCTACATATACATACCTATGACAAAGTTTAACTTATAAATTAGAAAGATATTAGCAACAATAAAGTAGAATAATTATAACAATATGTCAGCAATCACCCTTGGACTTTGGCGTCATTATTAAGTAAAATAAGGATTACTTGAACACAAGCACTGTGACACCAAGACAGTCAATCTGACCCCTAAGATGGCTACTAAGTGACTATAGCACAGGTAGCCTATGATACATGAATACGCTGGACAAAGGGGTTGATTCACGTCCTGGGCAGAATGGAGCAGGAGAACATAAGATTTCATCATGCTACTCAGAATGGTGTGTAATTTAAAACTCATGAATTCTTTACTTCTGGAATTTTCCACTTAATATTTTCAGATTTGGCTGGGCACAGTGGCTCATGCCTGTAATCCCCGCACTTTGGGAGGCCAAGCTAAGAAGAATACTTGAGCCCAAGAGTTCAACATCAGCCAGAGGAACATGGAAAAAAACCTCATCTCTACAAAAAATAGAAAAATTAGCCAGGCATGGTGGCACATACCCGCAGTCCCAGCTACTTGGGAGGCTGAGGTGGGAGGATCACCTGAGCCCAGGAAGGTCAAGGCAGCAGTGAACCATGATCACACCACTGTAATCCAGCCTAGGTGACAAAGTGAGACCCTGCCTCAAATATATATGTACACACACACACACACGCATTGTCTCAAATATGTGTGTATATACTTACAGATATACATGTATAAGTATGCATCTTATACATATATATATATATATATATACTATTTTTTACTCCTAGACCTCAGTTGACCTCAGGTAACTGAAACCACAGATAAGAGGGACTACTTTATATTAGGTTCAGAGATGCAACTACCTTTATTATTTTTTTTATTTTATTTTAGATGGAGTCTCGCTCTGTCGCCCCGGCTAGAGTACAGTGGTGCAATCTCAGCTCACTGCAACCTCCGCCTCTTGGGTTCAAGCAATTTTCCGCTACAGCCTCCCAAGTAGCTAGGACTACAGGCACACACCACCACATTCAGCAAATTTTTGTGTTTTTATAGAGATGAGGTTTCACCATATTAGCCAGGCTGGTCCCAAACTCCTGATCTCAAGTAATCTACCCATCTCAGCCTCCCAAAGTGCTGAGATTACAGGCACGAGCCACCATGCCTAGCCACAACTACCTTTTAGAGAGGTGCTCCCATAAGTAGACATCCAGATTCTGACTGAAGTTTTGTTTTTTTTTTTTTTTAACTTATAGGTTGTGTTTGCTCCAGGTTTTTGACTGAGGTTTTTCAAATCTATAAAAGCAAAAGTTGAGAGGACTCAACTAACCCTAGTTGTACAGTATTTTATAGTTTATAAAGCCCTTTCATAAGCTATCTCATTTTATCCTCACCACAAACCTATTCATTAAGCTTATTCGCTTTCTACACATGAAAAAACTAAGGCAGAGAGCAAAGAGGTGACTTACCCTCCAGTAGGTCCACAGCTGATAAGGGAAGAAGCTAGAACTCTGAAGCTCCCCTGACTCCAGATATTTATGTCTCATGACTATGGCCAGCTCAGACCCTTTTGCAAATCAAAATCAATTATCGAACTTTAGGCATCTATCCAGCCCCATTCCCTCATTTCCAAACTCTTTCCTCCCCACTACACATAGGTCTTTGTGGCAATAGTTTCCCAACTACTCTTAAGTGCATTCTCTTAGCAAGAACTGCAGTAATAAGAGTATAGCCTCTTTAAAATCCTAGACAAACTTCTTCCAAGTAAGGATATTAGACCCAAACTAATCTGGATGATTTTTTCTTTTTAAGAAAAGGCAGTAAGATTTTATTTATCTAGCATCAGAAGTTAATGGCAAATTCTAAAAGAGTAAATTTTCTAAATAAGTGCAACTTATTTCTTTAACTTTACCTCATCCTAGTAAACTACAGTAAAATGAGAACCAGATAATAGATCCTCTTCAATTCAGTTCTGCAAACTTTATAGTATGTCAAGTATACTATATGCCAAGCCTTGTGCTAGGAGTTAGAGTAAAAAGTTGAACATCTGCTGTCCTAACCCTTTAGGAGTTTATAGTAGAGCAAGGAAGGCAGGCACATAAACAGGTAATTCCAACAGTATAGCATAGTTGTTTACAATGGAGACTCTACTATCCTCCAGAACAGCACAACTTTGTAATAGGTAACTCTACTATTCAAACACCTTTGTTAATACAGCTATGGCCAGACCACTGAGGCTAGAGCCTCTGAGTGCCAGACCAGTGAGGTATAACCTCTCTTTTGGACACACTAACAGCTAAACGCAGCATAAACTTAGTACACAGATCCCCAGAGTTATAGTTCTGATCCTGCTACTTTTTAGCTATGATCCTGTGACTTTTAACCTAGAACACAAATTTCTCAGCTACAGATTATTTCTCTTTAAAACGGACAAACGTGGCTGGGTTCAGTGGCTCACGCTTGTAATCCCAGCACTTTGGGAGGCTGAGATAGGCAGATCACCTGAGGTCAGGAGTTCAAGACAAGCCTGGCCAACATGACAAAACCCCATCTCTACTAAAATTAGCCGGGCATGGTGGTGCATACCTGTAATACCAGCTACTCGAGAGTCTGAATTAGAAGAATCACTTGAACCTGGGATGTAAAGGATGCAGCAAGCTGAGATTGCACCATTGAACTTCAGCTTGGGTGACAGAGCGAGATTCTATCTCAAAAAAAAAGGCAAAAGTGAGAAAATGATAGCTTGAAAAGGGATAAAAACGATCTGAACTTGAATGAAACGTAATACAAAGTACCCTGAGTGAGCAACACCAACAAGCTTTGAGGAAAGGGCCAGTATATACATCAAGACACATGAAACAGTTTGAAAGGAAGACAGAAAACAGGATCCTTTCAAACAGACCTTGATTCTAGCTTTTCTAAGAAACTTTAACAGAGGTTTGGCTGAACAAAACAAAAAGAGAGATAGGTCAGGCGCGGTGGCTTATGTCTGTAATCCCAGCACTTCGGGAGGCTGAGGCGGGCAGATCACAAGGTCAGGAGTTCGAGACCCGCCTGACCAACACGGTGAAACCCCGTCTCTACTAAAAATAAAAAAATTAGCTAGGCGTGGTGGCACTCGCTTGCAATCCCAGCTACTCAGGAGGCTAAGGCAAGAGAATCACTTGAACCCAGAGGGGAAGGTTGCAGTGAGCTGAGATCACACCACTGTATTCCAGCCTGGTGACAAAGCAAGACTCCATTTCAAAAAAAACAGAGAGAGATAAAGAGATAAAGTACCACTGTTTCTCCCGTTTTCCACAAAGATCTTACACTTGTCAGGGTGCAAACATATATACAATGTGCTATGTGTTACACTAAATTTTATACCAAGTGTCCTGGGAGTAATAAAGAAAGCTCTGTATTGTTATCGTTTATTTCTTAAACTCTGTTGTGGGCACATGAGTATTCAACACATTATTCTTTATACTTTGTTGTATATCTTAATATGATTTTTTTAATCAACAGTAACAACAACAGCAACAACAAAGCTCTGAAGCCCAGTTTGGTCTCTTTTTTCCTACCTAAAAGTCTGACAACAACCAGACCTGCTGAGTTTCCTAGAGAATCATTTCCCACAAAGGGAAATGTACCACAGCATGCCCATGAAGCCACTTGGCAATGTATATCAAAGGCTACCCAGCAGGAAACCAGAGGGGCCCCTTGGGGCTGAAACCCAAGTCCTGTGGAGACCTAGGAAACTACTCTCCTCAACAAGATCTCATCATTTCCTTGCCAAAGTGCTGTTCTTAACATGAAGGCCCCATATTCCTAAGGGGCCTATAGATACAATTCAGGAAGCCTGTGAATTTGGATGGAAAAGAAATTATATCTTTGTTTTCAATATTCTCTTACTGAAAGTTAGCATTTCAATTACATATGCAGCAACGAACCAACCATAATAATATTAGGAATACCTCTGATTTTGTCATCAACAGAAATCAACAGATGTTTCCATATCATATTACATTGCTACAGATATCTCAAAGTATTATTTACACTCATCATTACTTTTAAAAGATGGTAAAAATTAAAACCACTACTAGATGACACATGACTGCAATCTTCCTATCTATTGGTGCTCATGTGAGGTAGCTGGCCAACAATGAAGCAACTCTGCCTAGTTATCATCTAGCCACCAAACAGTGAAACCAGGTATTTACAATGCCCCCTTTCCTCCAACCTCCCCAAGTCATACTATCTCTCCTATTCTCTTCTGCCTCTACCCAACCCCTCCTTTCCAGGAAGCCCTCTGCAGCCACCTTAGTCTAGCCCAGCCCACACAGACCTCTTTTAACCCTTAGCTTACAATATCTATACTGCCTGATTTTACACATTAAGCCTGTACATTGTGTTGTATTTAATATTCCCTAAATATATGTGACCCTACCAAATGTAGACTTCTTTACTAACCCTACGTTCCTTCCATAGTGAAAAGCAAGCAGTAAGCACTCATTATTTTGACTTATAAATTGAAAAACTGATTAAGTTAAGGTCCCTGACTCAAATGTCCTAGTTTAGTTCTACCAATAACCCACCATGAAACCTCTAATGCTTCTCTGTATGCCACTTTCCTCGTATGTAAAAATAGGTGGGTTGAACTAACTGATGTTTCTATCTCTTAACCTTTGAATTAGGCAACCACTTTTCATCTCAAGATCTGAGAGAAATTACAAAGAAACAGTAAATCCTCCCCCAGCTCTCCCAGGCAGGGTTAGTCACTTACTCCTCTGGGCTTCCCACAGCTTTCTGCATGCATATACAATACCTCTATTACAGTATTTATCACAAAGTTTTGAGAGAGTGGCTAAAGTAGAGGTAGAGAGAAGAATCAGACTGCCTGGATTCAAACTCTGGCTTCCTTATTATCTGTGTAACCGTGGGCAAGTTACTTAACCTCTCTCTGATTTAACTTTCTCACCTATAAAATGGAGACAATATAATACAGGATAGTAATAAGAATTTAATAAAATAAAATGTTTAAATAGTGCCTGCCATATAACAAGCTCTAAAAATTTAGTTATTATTATCATTGATGTAACTATATTAATCTGTTCTATAATTAGGTTCGGGCTTTAACTAGATCTCTGTTCCCCTCTCATCCTCCGTGATCGTACCCTGTTTATGTTTTCTTCCATGCCACTTTCCACAAGATAATATATTTATTTATGTGTTTATTGTCTGTCTCACCAACTGTAACTTCCATGAGGGAAGGAACATGTCTGTTTTGTTCATCCTTAAATCCCCACAGGAACATACCTGGCTAAGAGAAGGCACTCAAATATTAGTACTTGTTGAATAAATACCACATGAGCTGGCATTGTTCAATGTTTGCTGAATCAATTAACCAAGCTAAGGGTGATTGTCAAAGCTGAGGCCTGGGAGCAGATGATATCCTGGCTACCCCAGGCTTAGTGTGTCCCTCTCCCCAGTCCCCAGTATTAGCTTCAGCCAAGTCCCACCTACCTGCTCTTGGCCCCAGCCCAGTTCCGGGAGCCACCCTCAGCTAAAATTAGCATAGCTACCAAGATGGCCAGGCCATTTATAGCCTTGGAGGCAGCAGCAACTAGCTGGGGGTGGGAGGCAGGGTTTTGGCCTGCCACTCCATCAGAGGTTGATTGAGAAGGCAGCCTGCACTCTGCACACTGCCTAGATGCCTATCCTCCCAGGCCCTGTCCTAGCTACAATGAACCAAACCACAGTTCCCAATTAGAGGCCCTCAATACCTCCAACACTGGCAGCCACAACTCCAGACTCCATCTGAGGTCCCTCATACACATTCTACAGAAAACACTGTTGTTTTCTAGAGTCTAAGGATGGTTCCAAGCATCCTTAGACGGTATCAGGCCAGCTTCAGAAACACAAGCCCCAGAGTAGCACAGGCAGGCAGAGATCTTTACTGAGAAAGTGACTTAGCATGGCTGGTGTGCAGGTACTAAAGAGCCAGAGGGGGACAGGAATGGCCTCTCCATGGCCCAATGAGAGATCCTTCTTGCAGAGCACCTGCCTTTACTGCAGGATCAGGCTTTTCATAGCGTTTATTGTATCCACGCTAAAGCCATAAGCATTTTAACTAAATCATTCTTAGCATCAAATATTTTAACTAACTAAAAAGAGACAGATGGGTATATACATCCAAAAGAGAAAACATCAAATTCTCTGGGCCCTGCAAAAGACTCTCCAGAGCAGAAAAAATGCAGCCCTTTTCTTGGCTCTCAGCTACAGAGTCACTAGGGCCTGCCTAATTGCCAGAAGGAAAGCAACATTCAGCGGCCCTGCCTAGCACTCTTTTAACAGGGCAGGACCTGAGAAGATGGAGGAAGTCCAAGACTTAAGCACCAGAGACCTGCCTATAAGAAAGACCAAGCACAGGACCTGGTTTCTTCACCCATAAAAATGGGGACAATACCACCTGTCCTGCATTGTAATAGAGATATTATGAGACACTGTGGGAAAAATAGCTGTGTAATTGTAAAATATAAACTGTGGAGAACACATAAATTGACTGGGTATGTTGAATCTGATTTTTAAAAGTAGTAGCTTTAAGAGCAAGTAAAACTCCTCCTGTGTTCTGGGGATACAGAGTCTGGAAAGGATGCAAGAGTTCCTAGCTGCACAGAAAGTTTCTCCCCAAACTCTTTTGCAGATCCCAGTTTATATGAACCACCTCTTTGCAAAAACAAGTACCTGTTTGAGTCAAAGACAAAATCCCAGGCAGACCCAAGGGGAAAACCTACCATAACAATAGTGCTGGAACCCTCAGGTTTCCACGAACCTTAGCCATTCACACCACCGAGGGTCTCTCTGAGACTTTCCTCCCTGGAATTCACTATTATTGTGACAACAGAAACCAGTTTCTAAACTGAGCAAGAGTAGGCCTAAGTGGTATAATCAACATGGCCAGGCCTCTGAAATATATGTTGTGTGGGCCAGGCGCAGTGTCCCAGCACTTTGGGAGGCTGAGGCAGGCGGATTGCCTGAGCTCAGGAGTTCGCGACCACCCTGGGCAACACGGTGAAACTCTATCTCTACTAAAATACAAAAAAAATTAGCCGGGCATGGTGGCATGCGCCTGTAGTCTCAGCTACTTGGGAGGCTGAGGCAGGAAAACTGCTTGAACCTGGGAGGTGGAGGTTGCTGCAGTGAGCCAAGATCATGCCACTGCACTCCAACCTGGGCAACAGAGCAAGACTCCATCTCAAAAAAAAAAAAAGAAAGAAAGAAAGAAATATACGTTGTGTGAAGAATTGTCTCCAAAAGCTCAAGTCATGGGGTGGTCCCAAGGAAGGCTAAAATGTCTTTTACTTCAGGCAAAAAAAAAAAAAAAAAAAAAAAAACTTTCCTAATAGCCAGCCAATGTCTAAAATTCAAAATTCCATCCCTTTAGCTTGTGTCTAAAATATAGAACACCCACTCCCCAGAAAACATTCATTTTATGTCAGGCACTCATATTTTGGAGTGAAAAAAGACATCAGTTATAAATAGGCATGTCACAGGGACAGCAAGAAATGATAATTAGGTCTACTTCACAGTTCAATCTACATTTGCCCACTGGTCTTTCCATTCATAGCCCAATAAGAACCAAGCTTTGAGCCAGGTGTCAAGGGTCAAGGAGACTCTGTATGGAGACAGGATTAATAGTCAAGAAGAACCTATCTTTAAAGCAACAGCCAGGTATCCTACTTACACGTGGGCAACCCTGGCCTCATTTGGAAACCAGCCCCCTTGGAACATCTGGAACTTAAAAAGGGGTTGCCCAATAAAGCGTCTACCACCAAAGCCAGCTTCTGGATCCATCCATGAAACTCCCCAGCCACCATGATCTATATTTCCTTTTCTCACTTGTATCAGCAGGTGCCCACTGAGCTATCCCCTCATTTGAACTTGATTATCTTCAGGAACAACTCATCTATAAACTCTCCCCACTCTGCAGGTCACAGCTTTAGGTGGATCACAGCAAAAAGATGAGAGAAATGGAAAAAGAGAACTGATCTTCTAAGCCTTATGTAAAATAGCTGCACTTTAAGAGAGTTCCTTGATGGATACAGCAGCTCACACCTATAATCCCAGCACTTTGGAAGAGATCCCTGCACAACATAGAGAGACCCTGTCTATACAAAAAATTAAAAATAGAAAAAAACGTTAGCCAGGCCCCGTGACTCGTGTGTTTAGTCCCAGGGAGGACTAAACACACTTATCTCACCAGGCCAGTGTTACTGGGAGGCTGAGGCAGGAGGATCACTTGAATTCAGGAGTTTGAGGCTATGGTGAGCTATGATCACACTACTGCATTCCAGCTTGGATGACAGATCAAGATCCTATCTCAAAAAAACAAAACAAAATATAAAAGTGTTCCTTTCTACTGAAAAAGTATACCAGGGCTCCTGCTGCCTCATAAGCCTTCACAACTGCACAGGGAAAACCATGACAGATCAAATGTAGCATGGTTTCCCTAGCAAGTAGATTCAGGGGAAAAAAAAAAAAAAAAAAGCCCTGTAGCATGGAATCCCCACCCTCATCAGTCAGAAGAAACAGAATAAGTCAACAAGTGGTCCCAGGAATTATATCATGCCTATGTCAAGAAAAGGCCATTTAACACCCCAGTGGTAAATAGGATTCCATCTAAGGAACTGCCTGGATATTTCAAATGCGCACAGCCAAGAGACAAGACTACCTAAGGGAAGGGTGGGACTAGGCTTCCCACGGTTGTTGGAATAGGCACACCTGAACACCAGGCTTTCAGGCAACAGAGTTGGCCCAAGCTTAACTTTCCCTTTCCAACATAAGTGGCCCCAACCTCCCTCATGCCGCTCAGTACTAGAACTGACTAAGAACTATGGACTTATCATCTCACCAGGCCATTCTTCCAGACAAGTAGGCCTGAGATGGGGTTTTTCCTTGCTAATCTAAAAGGTCAACGTGCCCCAAAGGCTTCCTCTTACTGCCAACAAAAATCATCCTGAGGGGGGATGAGGAAAGTTGTTCGGGAGAGATACATTTGTCCTGACTCCTAACCAAAAAGAACTTCTTGGACTGTTTGGAACAGGCAGTGCCATGGGTGGATCATCCATGAACCTCACATGCACAATACCTAGGTTTCAACTTGCCCACTTCGGGCCACTCAGTTCTGAGCCAAAGCCTCCAGCCCCGTCCACCCCGCAGCAAGGCCTTACCTGCAGCAGTGGACTCCTCAGAGTTGGCCCCCGAGCTGGTTCCTGTCGCCTTCTCACTGTGACTATGGCTGAGGCTCTGGCCCTGGTGCAGGAGGAGTCCCCAGAGGAGCCACAGGGCAAGACGGGAGCATATATCCATGACTCTAGGTCTCAGTCAACATGCGTCTGATGTGGACACCTCGGGATCCCAGAGGCAAAGCCAGGAGCCCGGGAGTGCAGCCGACGTCTCCAGGCAAGACGCCCTCGTCGCTCCGCAGCTGTCCAGCCACCCGCGGGCCGGCCCCCTCCAACAGCCAAAGGTCAAGTGCTCCAAGTTTGAGTGAGGGAGGAGGGCTGGCTCCTCAAGTGCAATAGTGGGTCCGCCGGGGCTGCGGCGGCCTGAGCTCGTGCTGCTTCCGGATAGTTTGGGCAGGGTGGCTGCGGGGACGCTGTCAGCTCCACAGCCTGCTACACCGCTGCGTGAGGGGACGGCCAGGGTCTCCGCGGGCACAGGAGTTGGGGGGGGGTAGAGAAGAGAAGCGAGGCGAGAAGGGGGCACCTGACCTTGCCCTGCCGAAGAGCGGCGAGCAGCAGAGGCTGGGGAGAGTGTGCGACCCGCAGGGTCCCGCGGGCGCGGGCGGCTCCGGGATCCTGGGCCCCCTAGACCGAGGTCAGCGCCCCCGCCCAGTCCCGTGCCCAGGCGGCTGGCGGTGCCCAAGTCCAGCAGGCGGACGCGCACGGGCCAGGCCCAGGACAGCGGCTCCCAGGCAGGCGGGCGGGCGGCACTGGGCGGGCCCGGGGCGGGCGGGGGCGTGCTTTCCCGCGGGCCCGCCCCGCGCCGCCCGGCCCCCAGCGAAGCTCGGGCCCGCCCCAACCCCCGGCTGGATGCCGGAATAACCGGTAGAGACGGCCCCCTGGAGCCCCCAACCCCCGGCGGGTTCTCTCGGACCGGGCCCGCGCTAGTCTTTGCCAGGACCCCCCTCCCGCGCCAAGGACCAAGTCCCAGCCTCCCTTTCCCCCTCCAGAGTCTCCCGCGCCAACCGCCGGCCGGCGGGCGGGTCCCTGACCCTCAGTTGCTCAGGTAACTCAGGCCTGCGGCGGCGGCGGCGGCGGCGACAGCAGCTGCCCTGCCCCGATCTCCAGGCCGTGGTGCTGCTCCACTCGCCTCAGCTCTAGAGCCGGTCTGAACAGAGTCCCGGGACACAACGTTAGCCTCCCAGGAGCCACCTGAGGCGACAACAGCCTGACCCGCCTCGGCCCGGGGGCGAGCTCCCAGCCCCCCACTCCCGGCCAGTTCCCAAGCTCCGCCCTCCTTCAGCGCCTGACTACCAATCGGCTTCCGCCTCTCTGCGGCTTAGGAACCCGCGCTCTTTGTCGCCCATGCGCAGCGGCCCCTGGTGGGAAAATCGGCGAACTGCAGGCAGGACTTGGGCTCTTCGGAGGTCCTGCTCTTTTGCAAGAGGGTTGGGGAGTGAAGCTAGGACGCGCCCCGGGAGAGGCCCACTAGAACCACTGGGGCCTGCGAGTTGTTTTCAGAGGAAATGATGATGTCAGAAAGCAAAATGAAATGTCCAAACCACTCTAGCTAAAATTCCTCTACACATTCCTTGAGTCTGGGCCAAAGGGTGCCATCTGCCTTCCTGACCACGCCTCGCCTCCCCTCCAAGCTAAGTGGGATGCCCTCCCTTAGCTCTCACAGCCCATTTTCCTACCTGCCCCTCAAGCTCCCAGCCCTTTAAGGTTTTTCGGTGAGGCCTGTAAATGCTTCCTCCCTGCATCTCATTCTCCCAGCTACCTCTCTCTGTCGCTGGCTGGAGGTGTCAGCAACTTGAGAATGAGTGCGCCAAAGAAGAGAGCCACGCCTGAGCCTCCTTCAACAAAGCCTGCACTTCCTGTTCTCAAGCGTGCTGTCAGCAGATCTGGACTGAAACCTCTTTGCCCTACCCTGTCCTTGGCACCAAGGCAGGGGAAGGGATTAGGCCCAGTCCCTCCTCTGACTGACAGTGCTAAACCAGCTACCTGTTCTGAGCAAGCCCTTTGAAGACTGGGAACACGGATTTGCTCAACAGCTGCCTGGCTTAAGGGTTAGGCGGTTGATATAAAAATACATGGCCAACGTCACCTACTACCACTCTCCTGGCTCTATTAAGCTCCTGTTACACTAGCTTTAAGTGCCTAAACACGTCAAACTAAGCCACCTTACAGCCTTTGTAACTGCTGTTGCTTCTGCCTGAAACACTCTCCCCAGCTCCCAGTTCCCAGTTCCTCACGTAGCTGGTCTCTCATTCTTCCAGATACAGCTCAATGTCTCTCCTTAGAAACTTTTACTCTGCCCATACCTTCAAAATCAGTCTGTGGCCAACAATGGACCATACACGTGTCTGCCCTTCCCTCCATAGATAGTGACTGCCACTTTTCAGAGGTCAGAGGCTGTGCCTCATTCATCCCTGTGACACTAGGACCTAGCCATAGACCCTGCACATAGTAAGCGCTCAGTAAAAGCTGGAAGATGTGAGTTAATTCCTTTGAACACTCAAATACTAAAAACTAATACTCAATACCAGAACATTGGAAAATTGACCAGAACAGTTGAACCCCTGACCTAGGTTTTACTAGACATATTCTCTGAGCCAGGGGTCTTAAATTCAAATGGCAAAGCAGGCAGGTAGGTAATAAGATTAAGAAAAGTAAGTGGAAGTAATGGGGAGTGGTGAGGACTGTGGAGAGCAGGCAGAAAGGTGGGCCTAGTATTGCTGGAGTGTCATTAAGAGAAGATAGGGCTGGGTGCAGTGGCTCATACCTCTAATCCCAGCACTCTGGGATGCCAAAGTGGGAGGATAACTTAAGCCCATGAGTTCAAGACCAGCCTGGGAAACAAAGTGTGACCCTATCTCTACACAAAAAAAAAATTTTTTTTTTAATTAGCCAGGAGTGGTACCTGGTGTCTGTGATCCCAGCTACTCAGGAGGCAGAGGTGAGATGATTGCTCAAATCTAGGAGGTCAAGGCTGCAGTGAGCCATGATCACACCACTGTACTTCAGCCTGGGCAACAGAGCAAGACCCTGTCTCAATTTAAAAAAAGAAAAAAAAGAGAAGATGGAAATCTGGACTTTCATATGACATATCCTTTTTTTAAAATATTAGCAATTCACTTAAAAGGACCAAACCTTATAGAGGCCACATAAAACATGTCTGCAGCCCAGATTAATCACTCAGACTGACAGTTCTTCATTTCTACCTAAGCCAGCTCTCCTGCCTGTGCATTCATTTGGCTAAGGGAACATGAAAGAAAAGAACAAAGTAAAGCATGTTTAATACAACTTCCTTCAAACTTGACTACAGCATTTCTTTTCACCACCACATGATTTCTTCAGGGTTATGGGTGCTTATCTATTTGGTACAAAAAACAAGTCTTAGAGACAGGAAGCCAGGTCCTGTTACTAATTTACACCAAGACCTTAAACCTCTTGGAGCCTGCTGAATTTCCTGTGACACTAAAATGGTCTCTAGGAACTAAAAATAGTTACTATGATGCACCAATTCCAATTCTGGGTATATGCCCAAAAAGTGAAAGCAGGGTCTTGAAGAAAATTGTACACACCCATGTTCATAACAGCATTATTCACAACAGCCACAAGGTGAAAGCAACCCAAGTGTTCGTGGGTGGATGAATGGATAAACAAAATATGGTACATACATACAACGAAATACTACTCAGCCTTAGGAAAGAAGGAAATCCTGACCATGCTACAACATGGATGAACCTTGAGGACAGTCTGCTCAGTGAAATTAGCCAGGCACAAAAGGATAAATACTGTGATTTCATTTATATGAATGTACCTAAAACAGTCAAAATCATAGAGACAGAAAGTAGAGTAGTGGTTGCCAGAGACTGGGGAGAGGGGAGAGAAGAGAATTGCTTAACGGGTTAGTTTCAGTTTCACAAGATGAAAAGAGTTTTGGAAATTGGCTGCACAACAAGTGAATGTACTTAACATGACTAAATTGTACACTTTAAAATGATTAAGATGGCAAAATGTATATATATATGCATATATATTTTTTTGAGATGGAGTCTCGCTCTGTTGCCAGGCTGGAGTGCAATGGCTCAGTCTTGGCTCACTGCAACCTCTGCCTCCCAGGTGCAAGTGATTCTCCTGCCTCAGCCACCTGAGTAGCTGGGACTACAGGCACCCACCACCACGCCCAGCTAATGTTTGTGTTTTTAGTAGAGACGGGGTTTCACCATGTTGACCAGCATGGTCTCAATCTCTTGACCTTGTGATCCGCCCACCTTGGCCTCCCAAAGTGCTGGGATTACAGGTGTGATCCTGTAATGGCACCTGGCCGTTTATTTTATTTTTTATTTTTTATTTTATTTTTTCCTGATAGCAGTAACTTAATTTTATTTTATTTTATTTTTTATTTCTTTTTATTTTTAATTGTGGTTAAAAAATACATAACAGGCTGGATGGGGTGGCTCATGCCTGTAATCCCAGCACTTTAGGTGGCCAAGGCTGGTGGATCACGAGGTTAGAAATTTGAAAACAGCCTGGCCAACATGGTGAAACTCCATTTCTACTAACAATACAAAAATTAGCTGGGCATGGTAGCTGAGGCAGGAGAATTGCTTGAACCTGGGAGGCGGAGGTTGCAGTGAGCTGAAATCACACCACTGGACTCCAGTATGGGTTACAGAGTGAGACTCCATCTCAAAAATAAAATAAAATAACAAATCAATGGTACCTGGGAGCCAAAGCCACAGCCTGGGCAACAGGAAGAACATCCTGGGATCTTCTCTGCCTCCAAGATCACTATGTGACACTAGGAAAGTCACTTCCCCTCTGATTTCAGTCTCCCAACTATAAATAGGGCAGCTACCAGATTACTGACCCAGTGCAGCTTTAATATTCTACAAAATTAAAAAGTCCTGAAACCTAATAGATCTTCCTGGATCAGAAGCTGTGACCCTCATCTCTAAAGCCCCTATGCTTCGTCGTTCTGAAAGTGTGGCCCTTGCGAGAACCCAGGTATATACTGGGGCTCACACCTAAAATCCTAGCACTTTGCGAGGCTGACATGGGAGGATCACTAGAAACCAAGAGTTTGAGACCAGCGTAGGCAACATAGTGAGCTATCTCTACAAAAAGATACAAACATTAACTCGGCATGGTGGTATATCCCTGTAGTCCCAGCTACTCAGGAGCCTGAGGCAGGAGGATGGCTTGAGCCCAGGAGGTCGAGGCTGCAGTGTGCTATGATTTGTCACTGCGCTCCAGCTCCAGTGACAGAGCAAGAATCTGGTTTTTTTTTTTAAAAAAAAAAAAAAGGACCCCTCACCATATTGTAAGCCTCAGGAGGAAACAGCTTTTTCCCTATCTCTCTTTTTATTCTCTTTTTATACCTGTACACTATGTCTCCCTTGCATTAATCTTAGGGCCTTGCTTAGATGTTCTGAAGATGTTGGTTAAATCAAATTGGATTAACTAATTATTATGCCTCCCTATTCTACTATTTGTAAGAGTTTTCACATCTGTTATCTCATCCCTTCCTCACAGAAGCTCTGCTAGATAAAACAGGGGCTATATGGTGGTCCCCCCTTACCTGAGGTTTCATTTTCCATGGTTTCCACTACCTGAGGTCAACTGCTGTCCAAAAATAGGTGCATATGGGATCGGGTGCAGTGGCTCATGCCTGTAATCCCAGCACTTTGGGAGGCTGAGGTGGGTGAATCACCTGAGGTTAGGAGTTCAAGACCAGCCTGGCCAACATGGTGAAACCCCATCTCTACTAAAAATACAAAAATTAGCAGGGTGTGGTGTCGTGCCCCTGTAATACCAGCTACTTGGGAGGCTGAGGCAAAAGAATCGCTTGAACCCGGGAGGCAGAGGTTGCAGTGAGCCAAGATTGCACCACTGCACTCCAGCCTGGGTGACAGAGGGAGAATCCATCTCATAAATAAATAAATAAAAGGTGAGTATGGTACAATAAGATATTTTGACATAGAGAGGAGATCTATTTTATTGATCTATTTTATTATTATTTCCGTTCATCTCTTACTGTGTGCAATTTAAAAATTAAGCTTTATCATAGGCATGTATGTATAGGAAAACAGTAAATATAGAGTTTGATACTATCTGCAGTTTCATGCATCCACTGAGGGTCTTGGAATATATTCTCTATGGATAAAAAGAGACTTCTTTATTCATTTTATAGGTGAAGAAACAGAACCTGAGGAGATAAAGTGGCAGGTGAGAGCCAAGCCTGCTTTCTTCTTTGGGACTTCCTCCCCATCCTTCAAGTCTCAGCTCAAGTGAAATAAAAGCATCCATGACCTGACCAATAATGATACCATGTATAAATCAAGGATTATGACTTTTTTAAAAAACTAAAAGCTCCACCTTGATTTAGCACCTTGCCTGACTTGCCCTGTCTCTTCAGTCTTCTTCTATACCTTAGAGTACTTATATAATTGGATTATGATTTTTTTTTTTTGAGGCTGAGTCTTGCTCTGTTGCCCAGCCTGGAGTGCAGTGGCATGATCTCAGCTCACTGCAACCTCCTCCTCCCAGGTTCAAGCAATTCTCCTGCCTCAGTCTCCCAAGTAGCTGGGACTACAGGTGCGTGCCACCATGCCCAGCTAATTTTTCTAAGTTTAGTAGAGATGGGGTTTCATTATGTTGACCAGGCTGGTCTGGAACTCCTGACCTTGTGATCCGCCTGCCTTGGCCTCCCTAAGTGCTGGGATTACAGGTGTGAGCCACTGCACCTGGCCCTTTTTTTTTTTTTTTTTTTTTTTTTTTTGAGACAGGGTCTTTCTCTGTTTCTCAGGCTGGAGTGCAATGGTATGATCATGGCTCACTGCAGCTTCAACCTCCTGGGCTCAAGTGAGTTTTTTTTTTAATGGGAATATTATTTGTATTTATTTATTTTTAGAGACAGGTTATCACTCTGTTGCCCAGGCTAAAGGGCAGTGGTGCAATCATAGTTCACTTCAGCTTTGAACTCCTGGGCTCAAGCGATCCTCCCACCTCAGTCTCCCAAGTTGCTGCAACTACAGGCATGTGCCATCATGCACAACTGAATTATGATTATTTAATAAGTATATATCTTCCATGTTAGCCTCTGAGCTCATCAAGGGTTACATTTTATTCATCTTTATATTTTCACAGGCTAGGTTGCCCACTACGTAGCTGGTACTCAGTAAACGTATTGCTAAGTGAATAAATTAATGATGTGTGTTCTGTACAGCAGCCTAACTGTCCTTTCTCCACACCACAGGGTTTCTGCTTACCAATAGCTTTCATTTAGAAAATGAGCAAGGCTTTGCTAGAAATAATAATTGAGAGTCCAAAATCTGCTCAGAAAAGTTTAGGAATCCCCTAGTATGGGTTGCATTATTAGTAGCGCTCCCTGGTGTCCAAATATAAAAAATATAGCTATCACAGAAATTGCCCAAAGTCTGGCTGGGTAGAGAATGAAGAGAGATCTTAGCTTCTAGCAACAACTTTTCCTAGGCTATTTCGCACACAGAATCATCTCCTCATCCAGAGTCAGTTCTAGAATCTTGCTTGCAGTGTTCATTTATTCATGTAACACCTATTTGTAACAACTTAGTTCCTACTCTCAAAGAGCTCCATTTTTACAGGAAAAAAAAATGGAGAGAGAGAGAGAGAGAGAGAGAGAGGGTGTGTGTGTGTGTGTGTGTGTGTGTGTGTGTGTGTCGAGATAATTAGTACATGTTAATATGTCTCAAGAAGGATTGGTACAGGAATAGCTGAGGGAGCACAGAGGAAGGACAAGTAACAGCCTAAAGCAGTCAGGAAGGCTGTGCAGAGTCACAGATTGGGGGTGTGTGGGTGGATAAGTGAGGTTCTGGAATCAGACTGCCTAGATTCACATTCAAGCAATGCTGTGTGACTCTGGGCCAGTTACTCAATATCTCTGCCCTCTGATTCCTCCATCTGAAAAAATGAAGGATTCTGTAAGGCTTAGATGAGTTAATACATGTTAATTAGAACAGTGCTTCACACAGAATAACGTGGTCAACAAATGTTGGCTCTTATTATTCTGCAAGGAAATTTAGAGCCATTAAAGATTTACACTAAGATCAGATATCTGTGATTTGCAGAAATTATTCTGGGAATAGTGTTGAGAAAGGATTGGAGAAGGTAGAAGCTGGAGGCAAGTGACATGGTCTGACAGACGTGTGCTGAAAACCAAGCTCACTTTCATATTAGCTGTGTGACCTTGGGCAAGACCTGAAGTCTAATTTGGGCAATAATGATGGGAATAGAAAAGGATTCAGATTTCAGAAATATTTGGTGATTAAATAGATAACCAGGTGAGGAGGCAAGACAGCTCAAGGTTAAATAATAGCTATGGCTTTAGAAGGTACTATTGTGTGCCAGGTATTATGCTAAACATGCTACATTCAATCATTCATTCAACCAATATTTACTGAGCAAAGTATTTGCATACCAGGCACTGTTCTAGGCACTAGGAATATAGCACTAAATCAAATAAGCAACTTCTTGCCCTCATGGAGCTTACATGTTATCTCATATAATGAATATCCACAGCAACCCTGAGATGTAACACAATTTAGATTCATCTTACAAAGGAAATTAAAACTTGCATGTTCAATTTTCCATCTGTGAGTATTACTTTTTTTTTTTTAAGACAGAGTCTTACTCTGTTGCCCAAACTGGAATGAAGTGGCACGATCTTGGTTCACTACAACCTCCTCCTCCCTGGTTCGAGCGATTCTCCTGCCTCAGCCTTTTTTTGGTAGAGATGGGGTTTCACCATATTGATCAGGCTGGTCTTGAACTTTTGACCTCAGATAATCCACCCTCCTTGACATCCCAAAGTGCTGGGATTACACACGCCACCATGCCCGGGCTATCTATATTCTTATCTGTAAAATGGAAATAATATTACCTGCCTAATAGGGTTGTTAATATTTATTGAGTTAATACATGTAAAGCATATGTAAAACATATCTAAGTTGTTTTCCTAAGTTATTATTCAGCAACGTGTCCAGGACCACACAGCAAGTAGATGGCAAAGATGAGAACTGAGGAAGAAGGGAGGCAACAGGGAATCCCAAATCAATTGGGCATCTATAGTTGGGTTGTTCTTAGAATACCAGGACTGAGGAAGGAGAACTTTCCCAGGGGGGATTATGCCAGATGATGTGGGTACTACCACTCGGCTTGGAAAATCTCAAAGATGCAAAGGTGTCCTGGAGGCCAACAGGACAACTATTGTTCTGCCTGCCTAAGAGAAGGGGCCCTCTTGGAAGATAGGGCATGGCTATTGTCCCCTCTTCCTTCATCCATTTAGTTCCTTGAGGGAGTCAAGAATAAAAGATTGGCCAGGAGCAGTGGCTCATGCCTGTAATCCCAGCACTTTGGGAGGCCGAGGCAGGCAGATCACCTGAGGTCAGGAGTTCGAGACCAGCCTGGCCAATATGGTGACCCCCATCTCTATTAAAAATACAAAAATTAGCTGGGCATGGTGGCACTCGCATTTACTCCCAGCTACTCAGGAGGTTGAGGCAGGAGAATGGCTTGAACCTGGGAGGTGGAGGTTGCAGTGAGCCGAAATCACACCACTGCATTCCAGCTGGGCAACAGAGTGAGACTCCATCTCAAAAACAAACAAATAAAAAAGAACAGAGTATGTAACTCTAGAACTTTGTTTAATTTGTCACCTCTTTTTAGTTCTTTCTGCTGTCTCCTGTCTGGCCCATCAAAGCCCACAAAATGGAATATTGGGCTTGTCTTTGGGGATAGCAATAAAGAGGAGTAATGAAGAGGAAGCCAGCCACTTCCTCTTTACATTACGGGCTCATGCCTATAATAGCCAGCACTTTGGGAGGCCAAGGCGGGTGGATCACTTGAGGTTAGGAGTTCAAGGCCAGCCTTTGCCAACATGGTGAAACCCCATCTCTACTGAAAATACAAAATATTAGCCAGGTGTGATGGCAGGTGACTGTAATCCCAGCTACTCACAAGGCTGAGGTGGGAGGATCGTTGGAACCCGGGAGGCAGAGGCTGCAGTGAGCTGAGAATGTGCCATTGCACTCCAACCTGGGCGACAGGGCAAAACTCCAACTCAGAAGAAAAAAAGGGAAGGCTGGGCATGGTGGCTCACGCCTGTAATCCCAGCACTTTGGGAAGCCAAGGCAGGTGTATCACCTGAGGTCGGGAGTTCAAGACCAGCCTGACCAACATAGAGAAACCCCATCTCTACTAAAAGTACAAAATTAGCTGGGCATGGTGGCGGGTGCCTGTCATCCCAGCTACTCAGCAGGCTGAAGCAGGAGAATCGCTTGAACCTGGGATGCAGAGGTCGCCGTGAGCTGAGATTGTGCCATTACACTCCAGCCTGGACAGCAAGAGCAAGACTCCATCCCAAAAAAAAAAAAAAAAGGCCACATGTGGTGGCTCATGCCTGTAATCCCAGCACTTTGGGAGGCCCAGGTGGGTGGACTACCTGAGGTCAGGAGTTTAAGACCAGCCTGGCCAACATGGTGAAATCCTGTCTCTACTAAAAGTACAAAAACTTAGCTGGGTATGGTGGTGCATGCCTGTAATTCCAGCTACTCAGGAAGCTGAGGCAGGAGAATTGCTTGAACTAGGAGGTGGAAGTTGCAGTGAGCCAAGATCGTGCCACCACACTCCAGCCTAGGTGACTCTGTCTCAAAAAAAACACAAGAGTAATGAAGAGGCAACTGTGTTCTACTCTTGAGGCAGGCAGAGAGAGGGAAGACCAACGAATCAAGAGGAGCTTCAAGAAGGCTGAGTCCCTGGAACCACAGCAGAGGCAAAGGAGAATTCAGATTTAAGGGTAGCCTAAGAGGCTGGAACTGGGGCTGAGCCAAGACCCCTGTGGATCACTGGTGAGCTCCAGGAACTGGAGTTCAGTGAGGAATAGGCTGGGGAGGCCCTTTTGGAATTCTCAGGGCACTGGTGAGATCAGTTCAGGGTCTTTCTCCTCTCACTCTCTGTCTCCTCCCTTGTCTTTCAGGGAAACTAATCAGCTTTAGCATTTTGACAATGACAAAGAGGGAAGAATTAACCGAGAGGGGAAACCTGAAAACATCAAGGGAGTGTAGAGAAATTAACTAATGTTTATTTGCTGTACCCTAGGGCAATTTACTAGGGCTCCACATGCATTATGTCATTTAATCCTCACAATCTCACGCAGCACTTGCCAGTTCCATTTTATTGTTTTGTATTTGTTTATTTTTAGAGACAGGGTCTCAGTCTGTCACCCAGACTGGAGTGCAGTGACACAATCATAGCTCTCTGCAACCTCAAACACCTAGGCTCAAGTGATCCTCCCACCTCAGCCTAGTGAGTAGCTGGGACTACAGGCATGTGCCACCATGCCCAGCTAATTTGTGTCTGTGTGCGTGGAGATGGGGTGTTGCTATGATTGCCTAGGCTGGTTACAAATTCTTGGGCTCAAGTGATCATCCCACCTTGGCCTCCCAAAGTGCTAGGAATACAGGCATGAGCCACCATGTCCAGCCATTCCCATTTTAAAATGAAACTAGGACTGAGAAGTTGGCTCTATTATATGCTCTTACAGCACTCTGTACTTTATTTTCTGGAGAAAGTATCTTGTTATGTTGCCCAGGGTAGTCTGAAATTCTTGGGCTCAAGCAGTCTTTCTGCCTTATCCTCCTGAGTAACTAGAACTGGAGACAAATACCACCATGCCCAGCAGCACTCTATACTTTTGTATGATTACCTGTTTAAGGTCTATCTCCCTTGCCAGTTACATCAGGGCAGCTTTCTATACTTCATCACTGGCATGTAATACTATGTCTGGCACCAAGAAGATTTTTCAATAAATATGCATTGAATATTTATGCATATGGGAGATCTCATGTGACTAATCAAAGGCCATACTGTGTTACAACCATCCTAGTCTGTCTGCCTCCAAAACCTGTCTGTGATCTCTATTCTACTCCACCAAGTGCTTTCATGTTATCTCACTACTAAATGTCCAGGTTCAATGTCCTTGTAAGCATACATGCACACCACCTACCAAGAACTCACCTATTCAGGGAAAGCATTCCTCCTCCTTCAAGAAGCCTTTACAGACAGCTCCACCTGTCCACCTGCTTCCCTTTCCTCTGGCCCTTCCTGTGTCTGTGCCACAAAATGTTTCCAAGTCATCTGGAGTCTGATTGTTCTACAGATATTAGTACTTTATTAAAGCAATTTAACTCTACGGATGTTTAGTGAAGGCAAATATGTGCTCAGGCCTGCCTCTGCCAGGCCCAGAGGGTGGACACAGTAATGAATCAGACACAACCTCAAAGGACTTATAGTCAGTGGGGGAGACAGACATTAGGCACAGATGCAATTTACTAGAGCACAAACCATGATGACCTAAATGGTATTAAAGAACTATGAGCAACATGCTGTATGCATAAACCTTAATTATTACTCTGAAGAGTGTATCACAGAAGATCAGAACTCAAAGATATCATCTAGTTCAAGCTCTGTTTTCCAGTGGAAGAGTTTGAGACGCAGAGAAGGGTGGGACCTAGCCTAAAATCTCAGTCTGTCTGGCTGAGCCAAGACAGACTTCAAGGTCTTTTTTTTTTTAAGACAAAGTCTTGCTCTGTCAACAGACTGGAGTGCAGTGGCACGATCTTGGCTCACTGTAACCTGTGCCTCCCAGGTTTATGTAATTCTCCTGCCTCAGCCTCCCGAGTAGCTGGGATTACAGGCATGTAATACACGTACTACACCCAGCTAATTCTTGTATTTTTAGTAGAGACAGGGTTTCACCATGTTGCCCAGGATGGTCTCAATCTTCTGACCTCATGATCCATCCACCTCGGCTTCCCAAAGTGCTGGGATTATAGGTATGAGCCATCGTCCATGGCCAGACTTCAAGGTCTTCTAAAGCCCAGCCTTGGGCTCTTTCCTTCTCCTCCGATAGCTTTATATGCAAAGCCCTATACTCCGTTCAGACTATGAGATCCTTGAGGCTGGGTCAAGTTCTCCCTAAACCAGGGCTAGGCAAGCCCAAGACACTTAGAGATTCAGGAAATGCAGTCTGATCCCAGGCTGCCAATCCAGTCTCTTGATCTGCTGTGCCTAATGTGCTCCCTCCTCTTACGACTATGTCCTTAAATTGATTTTCAAATATTTTTTTGTAGGAAACTTAAAAAAAACTAAACTCTTTATCCAGAATACCAGTAAATAAATTAGATAAAAGTGAATTTTCTCTGGTTGAAGGGGAGGGAGTCCACAGCTCTACTATTTTTCCTGCCCTGAAATCCTGGGAAGGGAATTCTAGGAACACATATCGAAAACATTTGTTCTGGAGCTGGATGTGGTGGTGTGTGCCTGTAGTCCTAGCTACTTGAAAGGCCGAGGTGGGAGTATGGCTTGAGCCCAGGAGTTCCAGGACAGCCTAGACAACATAGTGAGATTACCATCTGAAAAAAAACAACAAACAAACAAAAAAAACTTTTGTTCTGGGACATAATTTTTAATGGCTTCATAGAAGCTGCTTTAGTGTATGGTCTTCCTCTGAATCCTGTCATTTATGAAGCTCACAATCCTTTATTTATTCATGAAATGCCAAGCACCCCAATGTCAAGTGGTCCCAATGGAGTATGGATGGAAATGAGATTTTCCCCTTGTCCCTCCTGCTCTCATGTCCTCCACAGAGAGGAGTTTGTCTCAAGGGCTACAGGGACCAAACACTTTCCTCCTACAGGAGGAAAGAGACCCAAACACTGCCTGGGAGGTCAGGGGAGGCTTCTAGAGAAGGATCTTGGAGAAAGAATTCATCCACACAATCATTCACCAGCCCGAATCTATTAAAGCCTCTATTTTCAAGGATGATACAAGTAGCCACCAGCTACACGTTATTGACCACTTGAAATGTGTCCGGCCAAATTGAGACATACTGTTAAGTATAAATAAATTGAGACATATTGTAAGTATAAAATATACACCACGTTTCAAAGACTTGGTACCAGAAAAGAATGTAAAATATCCAGTTAATTTTTATTTTATGTTATTTTTTCGAGACATAGAGTCTCGCTCTGTCACCCAGGCTGGAGTGCAGTGGTGCAACCTCCCTGTCCTGGGCTCAAGCGATTCTCCTGCCTCAGCCTCCCAAGTAGCCGGGATTACAGGCACATGCCACCATGCTCAGCTAAGTTTTGTATTTTTAGTAGAGATGAGGTTTCACCATGTTGGTCAGGCTGGTCTTAAACTCCTGACCTTGTGATCCTGCCTATCTCCGCCTCCCAAAGTGCTGGAATTACAGGTGTGAGCCACCACACCCAGCCTCCAGTTAATTTTTATAACCAATAATTTTTATATTGATTACATGCTAAAAGATAGTATTTTGGCTATGTTGAACTAAGCCAAATATAGTTAAAATTAATTTCACTTGTTTCTTTTTACTTTTTTTGAAATGTCATTTTTAGACAGTTTTAAATTACTTATGTAGTTTATATTAAATTCGTTTTTTAAAAAATATAAGTAGGCCGGGCACAGTGGCTCATGCCTGTAATCCCAGCACTTTAGGAGGCCGAGGCGGGTGGATCACCTGAGATCAAGAGGACCTGGGAAGCTGAGGTTGCAGTGAGCCGAGATAGCGCCACTGCACTCCAGCCTGGGCAACAGAGCAAGACTGTCTTTAAAAAAAAAAAAAAAAAAAGGCCGGGCACGGTGCTTCATGCCTGTAATCCCAGCACCTTGGGTCTTCTACACCCATTCTCGTGTTACCTTTACAACTATCAGGTGAAATAGAATTATTCTATTTTACCAAAGACAGATTTGAGGCTCAGAAAGGTTAAGCTATTTATTCCTGAAATCAGTCCTCCTCTTTATTTCAAAAGCCTCTTGAACACAGGGATCCTGTCTTTTTTTTTTTTTTTTTTTTTTTTTTGGAGACGGAGTTTTGCTTTTGTTGCCTAGGCTGGAGTGCAACGGCAGGATCTCGGCTCACCGCAACCTCCGCCTCCCAGGCTCAAGCGATTTTCCTGCCTCAGCCTCCCGAGTAGCTGGGATTACAGGCATGCACCACCACGCCCAGCTAATTTTGTATTTTTAGTAGAGATGGGGTTTCTCCATGTTGATCAGGCTGGTCTTGAACTCCCAACCTCAGGTGATCCGCCCACCTCAGCTTCTCAAAGTGCTGGGATTAGGCGTGAGCCACCGCGCCCGGCCTGGGATCCTGTCTTAAACGCTGTTTTTCTTAACAGCACCTAGCACGGAGCTCTCCACGTGGTACGCACTTAGAAAGTTTGTGCAGAAGGAAAGATACGGATTCTCAAGTCAAAGCTCCAAGCGCAAGGCCTGGGAGCTGAAGCACCAGAGGGCGCCCACGAGCCCACCCACCCGCGGGTCCCCAGGGCCCAAGCCGGACCTCAGGCCTGGGTGCGGCCCTTTAGCCCCAAGCAGCTGGGCGCCCCAGCAGAACAGGGACGAGGGGGGCCCCACGTCCTCCATCCGCCCCGCCCCCTCCCCAGAGCCAGGCCACGCAGAGCTGCCGGGTGCCGAACGACGACTAGACATCCTGTTTTTGGGGCCCGCGGCTCTGCCGGCGCCTCTGCTGATCTTCTCTTTCCCCTGGGTGCTGACGCCAGCTCGTCTTCCCCCTCGAGTCTCCCCACCCTCCCCAGGGGTCTGGGGCCTTCCCACTGCTGAATCACCACCACCCCGCACGCCCCCGAGGCTCGGGCAGGGATGGGGACTGCCCCAGCCTCGGCCACCACTCGATCCCTGGGGTTGGCTGAAGGCACCAGGCCCAGGGCGCCTTTCTCAGCATCTTCCCGCGGAGGCTGGTGGGGAGGAACAGGGGGGAAGAGGACGAACGCCTAGCGCATAGGGTAGGGCCTCCGCTGGGGTAGGGTGGCCAGGAGGAGGCGGAGAGACCTGACCTTGGGAGGCCTGACTTGCGGGCCATAGGGGCAGTGGGCTGCGTGGCGGAAAGCGGCGGGCCCGGAACTGGGCCGGGGGCGAAACTGGGGGCGGGACGGGGCGGGAGAGGGGTAGACCGGCCCTCGGACTTCCTGGTCGGGCCCCGCCCCGGCCCGCCCCCGCCCTGCCGGCCCGCCCCCCCCACTTCCTCCGGCCTCCCGCTCTCACTTCCTTCTCGAGCCCGGAGCCGCTGCCGCCGCCCCCAGCTCCCCCGCCTTGGGGAGGGCACCAGGTGAGGCCCGGCCGGGGTTGGCGGTCAGGGGTCCGGGGGAGGGGAGCCCGGCCGGCCCAGGACTCGGCGCGGGCGCCGGCCCTTGAGTTAGTTGGCGGAGGCCGCGGGCGGGAGCTTCTCGGCTCAGTCCAAGTAGGGCGGGCGCGGCCGGGCGGGGCGGGGATGGGGGCCACTGCGAGCCGGCAGAGGCTCGGCGAGGGTGGGTTCCCGGCCGTAGTGCCGCCTCTCGGGAGCTGAGAGGAACCCCTGAGGTCGGAGGGTCCCGGGTTCCGAGAGAAGTGTCTCTGAAGTGGAAAAGCTCAGAGCTGGGAGATGGAACTCAGGTGGGGTGTCCTCAGAAGTTGGAGGGGTGTTGAGCAGTGCGTGAGGGGGGAGGGCTTCTGGGCTGGAGAAGGCGCGCCCTCTGCTCCGGCAGTTGTGACACTTGTGATGGTAAGAGGGGGCGGTGTCTGGGGCCTCCGAAGGTCTCTCCCTAAAGATCGATGCTAATCTAGATCCACACTCGGGCTGCAGCCCGAAGGCCTTCTGCACTCAGGAGGACCGGGGTTGGGGTGCGGGGAGCCCCGCCGACCCCAGTCGTTCTCTGTATGTCTGTTTTCCTGAGTCCCAGCCTCACCTGGAGCCAAACAGTAGGTTATTTAGAGAGCAAACATCTGCTGTTCCTAGCTGACCAGAGCCTGGCCTTGCTCTTTTGGGAGAAACTTGGTCTTCCCCTGTGACTGGTGGTGGAAGGACTCTCATTCAGAGGTACTGATAGTCCCTGATAAGTTTTTGTTATGGCTTTTGGGGACGATTGAGAACCATCTCCTAGTTTTCCTCTTCATTCTTAGGCCCTAAATTATACACATGCTCCTGTTGTCTTCCTCCACACCTTCTTTAGTTTCTACCCACAAATCCGCCATCACTCTCTTCTCATTCCTTTCAGTCTCTTCCTCCAAACATAGTCAAACCTAGGCCTTGAGCTCTCTTCACCCACCCTGCCCGTGTTCATCTTGGTCCTCTGCAGCCTGCCCCATCCCATCCCTTCCCTTCCCTTCCCTTCCCTTCCCTTCCCTTCCCAGCTCTGGTGCTCACACACATATACCCCCTTGCTTCTTCCATCACCCCTCATTCCTCTTGAACCCTCAGCCTGTCACCCTATGTCTGTCTCCTTCCCTCCCACCCACTTAGCTCCAGCTTTGGGATCAGGATCTGTTGTGGAAGACTTAGTGAGTTCGAGAGTTTTCTTTTTTGAACCTCCCTATCTTTGAGAGGCAGTCTGCAGCCTTCCAGTGATAGAGATGGATTAAAGAGGTGGAAAACCTGTGTGTGTGTGTGTGTGTGTGTGTGTGTGTGTGTGTGTGTGTGTCTCTACATCTTTATCTCTTAGAGACAAAGTAACTGTGTGTGTGTGTGTGTGTGTGTGTGTGTGTGTGTCTCTGTGTGTCTGTGTCTGTGTCTGTGTCTCTACATCTTTATCTCTTAGAGACAAAGTAACTGCCCTCAGCCTTGAGAGGGCCCAGAGCAAGGGAAGCCAGCATAATGAAGGGAACCTGCAGTGAGTGAGGTTGTGGTTAGGCAGGAGGAAGCAGTCTGTAGCAGTCAGAGTAGGGTGACACAGGAATAAGACTGGTAAGAGAGGCCGTGGGAAATCAGAATCACCCTGACACCTGGTGTTTGACCAAGGGGACAGGCCTGGAACCTGGGAGATAGCCTGAAGTTCCCTGATTCCAGTACCTACTAGTTCCAGCATCACCTGGTGGAAAGAATGGGACCAGCTGAGTGTGATGGAAATAAAGGGAAAAGGCAAAGGCAGGATTCTGGAGGGAAGACTATAGCTGGTCTAACTTCAGTCTTAACTGTTTTAGTTTTGAATTAAGAAGCAGGTGAGGCAAAGGTGTCTGCCCCTTCTTTCCTGCTGCCTTCCGGGGCCTGCCCAGGCTGTGTACCCACATGCCCTGGTCTGCATCAGGGCCTTAGTGACCAGGAAGTCCTCTAGAGTTCTACTGACTCTTCTGCCTTCAGGCATCCTTAATATTCCCATCTCACCTAGGACCCTATGCCTTCTCAGGAATTCCTCCCACATTTAACTTCAGTCTATCCTGGCTATGGAAGCGCTTGTTGTTTCCACTCTAAAGCTCCTTCCTCAAGCTTTTGGGGTGCATGCTGAGGATCTTGCTTCTGTCTACCTTCTCCAGTCATCTGTATTCATTTCTCTCCACTAGAAAAGAAGAGAAGTAGGCCAGGCACGGTAGCTCATGCCTGTAATCCCAGCACTTTGGGAGGCCGTGGCAGGTGGATCACCCAAGGTTGGCAGTTTGAGACCAGCCTGACCAACATGGAGAAATCCTGTCTGTACTAAAAATACAAAATTAGCTGGGCATGGTGGCACATGCCTATAATTCCAGCTACTCAGGAGGCTGAGGCAGGAGAATCGCATGAACCTGGGAGGAGGAGGTTGCAGTGAGCCGAGATTGCGCCATTGCACTCTAGCCTGGGCAACAAGAGCGAAACTCTGTCTCAAAAAAAAAAAAAAAAAAAAAAGGAAAAAAGAGAAGTAGAGGGGAGCAAGTGCTATAGCTAAATTTAAGGGCTCTCCTCGTTCCCCATTCTGTCATTTTCCCATGTCACAGTCATCCCTCTCCCATGAATTGTTCCTTTTTTCAGTCCTGCTCTTCCACCCGCCTGTCTCTCCTCCCATTTCTTGAAGGTACAGAAGTTTGGCTCCAGGAAAAAATCCCAGGGACCTATATAAAAAGCCCAGTTCAGGGAAGAAGGTATATACAAGGCACTTTCCCAGCATCACAGCTGGCAAACCAGTACTTATTTTAGTATTCTTCGTAACTGAGCAAACCCACAGGGCTCTGATGGTAAAGACAAGATGGGTGAGACAGGGATTCTCCCAAGCGAGATCTGGCCCCATTGCAAGTTTGACCTAATTGCAAGAAAGGCATCATTGGAAAAAATGTGACCAGGGCAGGAGAGATCTTAATGGGAAAATGAGGGGTGAAGAGAGGTGGCAGCTTAAAACCTAGGAGGCTGCTGCTGAGGTCTTGGCTAAACAAATATGGTCAAGGTTGTGACATGAAGGAGGAGGCTCAGGCCCACACTGAAGACTCCTCCTTTTTTTTTTTTTTTGAGACAGAGTCTAGCTCTGTTTCCCAGGTTAGAGTGCAATGGCACAATCTGCTCACTGCAACCTCCGCATCCAGGGTTCAAGCGATTCTCCTGCCTCAGCTTCCAAGTAGGTGGGATTACAGGCACACGCCCACCACACCCAGCTAATTTTTGTATTTTTAGTAGAGATGGGGTTTCATCATGTTGGCCAGGATGGTCTCGATCTCCTGACCTCATGATCCACCCACCCTGGCCTCCCAAAGTGCTGGGATTATAGGCGTGAGCCACCGCACCCGGCCAAGACTCCTCCTATATAGTGTAGACCCATTAGCGGTGAGGGTGAGGTCAGTAGGGGTCGGTGAGAAGAGCTAAGGAGGGAAACCAAAGACAAAGCCTGGGCCACCTCCCCAGATCAGACTGGTTTTCCTGTCCAGGGTCCAGCTTCCTCTTTTGTCCTCATCTCATATGGGGGAAGGGCATCTCTCCAGGAGCTAGAGGCCAGAGGAGGAGCTTCTCAGCTAGGGCACTGCCAGAGTGGCTGGTTGTTGAGTAATGTCAGTACTAAATCATGAATGCACCAGGATAAGCTAGGCATGAGGGCCTGGGAACTTGGAAGCAAAAAAGGCTCGGATGTAAGTCAACCCAACCCCTTTGGCCCATTTCCTGAAGGAATAAACTGTGGTAGGGTTGTCCTGAATGAGGTCAAAGGTTGGTCCATTCTCAGGCCAGAGTTAGAATCCTCACCTTCTTGAACTTGCATAAGGATGGAGGTTAGAAGACCCAAATCCTTGTCCTAGATTTGCTACCAACTCTGTATAATACTGGTCAGCTGGTTTCTCTTGGCTCTATTTCAGCATTAAGGAGTTGCATATCAGTACCTCCAAAAGGGACAGTGAACATAATGGCTCTGACTCTTCCTCCCCCAAGAGATTCCTCATAGCAGTGCCCCTCACTCTGGCCCTTGTGTTTTACCAGCCTCAATTCGACAGGCCTCAGTAGTCTCTATGTATCTGTCCGGGGATAGAACTGTGGCTCTTTCCCCAAGCAAAAGGATTGTTAGAGGTTAAGAGATAAGTCAGACAGTGTTGGGGATTTTGCCAGGGGGTAGTAAGATGGGGGAGTACCCTGTCTCCTGCTCCAGCTCTGCCTCACTGACAGTGGAAAACAGATGCCGGAGTTTCCTCCCTGATGTTATTTTCCCTTGTGGAAACCCCCTTAGGCCTTGGGTGGGGCCAAAGAGACTGGGCAGCTCTGTGTGTCTCTGGGTATTTTCAGGTGGGGGTGGCAGGATTGGGAGGATGGCACTTCTGTACAACTTCATGTGAAATTTGCAAAGGTAAAGGAAGTGCCACTTCACAGGCCTTTGGTGGGGCCCAGGGACTGCCGAGCTGCTGCTAGGCGTGGAGGAGGAAGCCAGTGTGCAGCCTTCTTCTGTGCTGCGTGGTGGGGGAGGGGGCAGCTTCCTTGGCTCCCCCAGCCAGAGCTGTCCTGGTCCTGAGGTAAACCTTTTATGGAACACTTGGGGTGCTGGGACAGTGAGGGAAGAAAGTTGGGAACTAGAACTTAGTGAAAGGTCCCTAAACCACCCCAGCCTTCCCAGCTACCACTTTCTCATTTCCCAGTGGGTGGCATCAACTCTCCTCTTTCCCTACCTGCTGCAGTGTAGGATCCTCTCCAGGGGCTTAAGGGTGGAGAATATTAAGAGATGGAGAGTCCTTCAGCATGGAGATAGATAGATAGATAGATAGATAGATAGATAGATAGATAGATAGATAGATATTTTTTTTTTTTTTTTTTTTTAGACAGAGTCTCGCTCTGTTGCCCAGGCTGGAATGCAAAGGTGTGATCTCTGCTCACTGCAACCTTTGCCTCCCTGGCCCAAGCGATTCTTTTGCCTCAGCCTCCCGAGTAGCTGGGATTACAGGCGCCCACCACCACACCCGGTTAATTTTTGTATTTTTAGTAGAGACGGGATTTCACTATGTTGACCAGGCTGGTTTTGAACTCCTGATCTCAAGTGATCCTCCTGCCTCGGCCTCCCAAAGTGCTAGGATTACAGGCATTAGCCACCGTGCCTGGTGGGTTTTTTTTTTTTTAAGGCTAGTAACTGGACTCTCTTGGGTTCTTCCCTGCTGATGGGGAGAAAGGGAAGAGACTCAGCCCTTGGCCTGGTCCCAGCCCCACACTGACCTCATGTCTCCCCCAGCTTCCTCCTCCCAGCCCAGCTGCAGCCCCTTTGAGCCTCTTTATATCGCCTCTCCCCTATTCCTCCCTTCAAAAGAAACAAACTTGTAGAGCTTTGGAAGTCTTTCCAGCAGTGCCCCTGCCCCTTGCCTTGTCTTTGACCAAGGGTCCTCAGATATTCCCAGTCTGTAGCCTGTCAGGACCACTTTTCCTTCCGATCTTCATCATCTCTGAGCTAGCTCTGCCAGCTTCACCTCTCACCCTTCCAGTTGAAGACAAGACAATAACAGTATAGCTTATGTGTTTATTACCCCAACTTTGAGGTCTTCAGGGTGAATGAGGAAGAAGTTGGTTACTTTTGTCTTGTGTCTTCTGGTCATAGAGGTTCTTCCTTGATCCCAGCATCAGAGTCTGTGGATTGATAGGGGAGGAGGGGTATGTCATTCTACAGCTTTTGCTCAGCCCTTCACTGGGCTTCTGGAAATAAACAGAAGGTCAGACCACCCTCCCCCTGAAGCATCCAATTAGTTCAGCACAATGAACAGTACAGTCAGTGCTGGAAAAGGTAAGGCAGGAGAGGGGGTTGCTGTGATGTCCTGGCAAAGCCGGGTAACAGTACTGGGCCTGGAGGACAGGAAGGATCTGAAGTGGGTGAGTCGCATTCCAGGAAGAGGAACTCCTATACGCAAAGACATGATTGCTTCGAGTTCATTCAGGTATTTATTGACAGCTACTACATGGTGTGCTCAGCTTAGGGTGCTCAGCAAGGTCCAGTCAACCAGGACCTTGCCCTCTAGACACTCCCAGTCTAATAAGGAGATAAGATTCAGATAAGCCTCTCCATGCCTGTGAGAGAGAGAGGGACCAGACTTTGGGTAAGATAAGTCACCTCTGACTTGGATAATTTATACTTTCCCGGAGGAGGCAGCATGGTGCATGGCTCCATATTACTACTTGGCATATTTTAGGGAAGAGAATGTGGAGGCCCCTCTGTAGAGGATCAGGATTGGAATGGCCAGAGTTGGATTATAGTTATAATGAGGTTCAGGGAGGGCTGCAGAAAGGGAGTCCCATGTTACGGAGGCAGGTAATAGGTTACTTACATAACCTGCCTCCATGTTAGGGAGGCAGGTTATGTAAGTTCCCATCACCTCCACACTTGCCTTTTTTTTTTTTTTTTTTTTTTGTGGTAGAGTCTTGCTCTGTTACCCAGGCTGGAGTGCAATGGCGAAATCTCGGCTCACTGCAGCCTCTACCTCCCAGGTTCAAGTGATCCTCCTGCCCAGCCTCCTGAGTAGCTAGGATTACAGGTGTGTGCCATCACGCCCAGCTAATTTTTGTATTTTTAGTAGAGATAGGGTTTCACCATGTTGGTCAGGCTATTCTTGAACTCCTGACCTTGTGATCCGCCCGCCTTGTCCTCCCAATGTGCTGTGATTACCGGCGTGAGCCACCATGCTAGGCCTTGCCTATCTCTTAAGAGCCCATTCCTCCCCTCCCCCATTCACAGTTGGGACACTTCCCCTGCTGTAACGGCCACAGAGATCTGGCAATCAGGCTGCTTCCTCTCCCTCCCCTGTTCTGGGTCTGTGTGGACCACACCCCAAGACCAGGCCCCACTGGGTGCAAATTGGGCTCCAGGGACCCCCGCCATGAGCTGTACTATAGGCTATACTCCCTGGCATAGCCAGGTCAAGCTGGTACTGGGAAGAGAGATTTTTGCCTATTCAGGCTTAGCTTTTGCCTGTCATTGCTATCCAGTAAGATTCAGCAATGCAGTGTTGTCTGTGAGGGGGTGGACAGGGAATGTCTGATACTGGGCTTCAGAGAGGTCTATCCAGATCTCAGTAATGAGGGCTGGTGCAAGCAGATCAAAAGGCAATGGCTGTACAGTCCTGTGTGCCTAGCCCTATGCTTAAGAGTTTTTTTGTCATTTAGTCCAGAGAAGCCAAGTCTTCAGTACTGAAGTGAAGGGGAAGCCACAGCTGGGAAACTTACGTATGGCTGTTGGGAAAGGAGAATCACACAGAGCCAAAGCAGGGTTAAAAGGGGTGGCCATGGGTGCAGTGGCTTATGCCTGTAATCCCAGCACTTTGGGAGGCCAAGGCAGGTGGATCACTTGAGGCCAGGTGTTTGAGACCAGCCTGGCCAACATGGTGAAACCCTGTCTCTACTAAAAACACAAAAATTAGTTGGGCATGGTGGCATGCACCTGTAATCCCAGCTACTCGGGAGGCTGAGGCAGGAGAATCACTTGAACCTGGGAGAAAGGAGAGGGAATGGCAGCAGAGGGAAAAACAAGAGTAAAAGTTCAGAGGCAAGAATGATCCTGGCTTGTTTGCAGAGGACATTGAAAATATCCCTCTGTAACAGGGAACTGGGAACTCACACTTGCAAAATACCTACATTGTGCACACATTATACATTAATGTACTTAGTCCTTATAGTAACAGTGCTATGTGGTAGGCACCATATGTTGCCACCGCATTTGAAAGACAAGGAAATTGAAGCTTAGAAAGGCAAATCATCATAAGCTCAGGGTCACACAGCTGGTAAGAGGTAGAACTAGGATTCAAACCCAAATCTATATGACTGTAATACCCCTGGCCAGGCACAGTGGCTCATTCCTGTAATCTCAGCACTTTGGGAGGCTGAGGCGGCCAGCTCATGAGGTCAAGAGATGGAGACCATCCTGGCCAACATGGTGAAACTGCCACACCATCTCTACTAACAATACAAAAATTAGCTGGGCATGGTGGTGTAGTCCCAGCTACTCGGGAGGCTGAGGCAGGAGAATCACTTGAACCCGGGAGGCGGAGATTGCAATGAGCTGAGATCAGGCCACTGCACTCCAGCCTGGCGACAGATCGAGACTCCATCTCAAAAAAAAACCTCTAAAACCCCTTATCAAATTGTGAAGAACTCTGAATGCCAAGATGAGGGATCAAGCATGATTTGAATTAGGACTAAAAAGCCAGAATAAGTCATTGTAATTTGTCTAATAACATATAGATGTGGCCAGGCATGGTGGCCCCCTGCCTGTAATCCCAGCACTTTGGGAATCCTAGTCGGGAGGATCACTTGAGATCAGCAGTTCAAGACCAGCCTGGGCAACATGACAAGAGTCTCTACAAACCAAAAAATAAATTAAAAATACAAAAATTAGCCAGATGTGGTGGTGCATGCCTGTAGTCCCAGCTACTCAGGAGGCTGAGTTAGGGGGATGCCTTGAGCCTGGGAGGTTGAGGCTCCAGTGAGCTGTGATGGCATCACTGCATTCCAGCCTGGGCAACAGAACAAGACCTTGTCTCCAAGAGAAAAAAAAACAGATCTGCAACCATTAATTTACTAAATAACTTTTCTTTCTTTTTTTTTTTTTTTCGAGACATGGGGCCTTGCTATGTTGCTCAGGCTGAAGTGCAGTGGCTATTCACAGAGACTACAACCTTGACTAGTGCAGCACACTACAATCCCACATTCCTGGGCTTGGCCTCCCTAGTAGCTGGGGTTGCAGGCGCACCACTGAGCTGGGCTTAATGATTCTTTTGAAAAGCCACCTAGTGAATAAGTCATTGTTGAACCTCGCTCCAGGTAGGTCACACTCCTGGTTTGGCCTCCTGCAGCACTGACATCCTTCTTCCTATTTGACACAGTTTAGACTCTTCCTTTCAGCATATACCCTCCTTAAATAGGCTATGGGAACTTATTCAACCCATTTCAGGCCAAAGGACTTCAGAGAGAAGAGTTTTTTGGGGAGAGGGATAAAGGTCTGAACTAGACCTGAGTAGGGAGAACTGGGCTGATGCCATCACAGACACAGGCATACTCAGTGCTTCCTGCCTTCTGGGACGAAAGGCTTTGCTCCTGTCACCTCCTGTGTGCACAACACTTCAATTTACAAAGCGTATTCATTCCCATGGTCAGGATCCTTGATGTTACCCATGAGACTGGGAGGGCTGCTATTAATAATTCTACTGTATGGATGAAGAAATGGAGGCTCCAGAAAGAGCAGTAACTTACCTGATCAAGGTCACACAGTTAGCTGGTAGGGGGTAACTTGAAGACTCTGTGATATACCGAGGAAAACACAGGACTTTGGGTCACAAAACTGGGTTTGTGTTCTGGCTCTCATACTAACTAGCTGTGTGAATGCTGAGTTACTTTAGCTGCTCTGAGTAAAATAGGAATAGTACTAACAGGTTGTTTGTTATAAAGGTCAAATGACATAACGTGATCTGTAAAGGCTTACACCTTATGAGGGCTTTTCTATCAAGGGTCAAGGTCAGCAGATAAACTCAAGACATCAGAGTCAGGTATCCAGTACTCTTGCCCTATACCACACTGCCTTTGCTCTGTTTGTTTCTGGTCACTACCATACTTATAATCCTTTTCCGGTGTCAGTCCCTGTTCCCCTGTCAGCCCGGAAGCTACCCTGTCCCTCCCCTCTCCTTTGAGAGCCGATTTACTGATTGCTAGTTGATAACCACCTCCTTAGAAAGCTGTACTTCGTCTCTCGGGCTTTGTGACAGCCAGCCAGAGTTCCCTCCTTGCCTTCCTGCCTGGGCCAGCCCTGTGCTGGGCTTTTCCGTCATACTGTCAACACCCACTCCCCTGCTCTGTGTGGAACTGAAGATTACAGGCCCAGGAGTTCTGCTTTGAATGTCAGGGCTTCCCATCCCACGTAACGCATTGGGAACAAATAATGGCACCTGCCTCCAAGGAGCTTTAAGTCTTAGTTCATCTACCTAGTGCCCTCATAACAAGTATTTTAATCTCATTCCTGCATAGGAGAACTGAGGCCCATCCAGCGTAAATGCCTCACACTTGGTTGTAGTGAGTCAGCAGAGCTGGGGTCAGAATTTAGGTCTCTCAACTTCCACTCCAAGATCTCCATTCGACTCTCCACTGGCCTAGAGAGTCCTTATGCCCTTCCCTGACCCACTCTCTGAGGGTCTCTATCTGAATGCATGTGGTTGCATGCACACACTCTCTTATTCATGCAAATAAGATGGTAATATTTTTTAATGTGAACCAGAGATGCAGCTTCATAGTGTGAAACCATTTCTCTCCCAGCTGATTCCAAGGGAAGGGAGCTGGTACCAAGTCCTGGGTTCTTTGCAGCCCCCAAACACCCGAGTTTCTTTTTTTTTTTGAGATGGAGTCTTGCAGTGTCACCCGGGCTGGAGTGCAATGGCGTGATCTTGGCTCACTGCAACCTCCGCCTCCCGGGTTCAAACAATTCCGCTGCCTCAGCCTCCTGAGTAGCTAGGATTACAGGCGTGCGCCACCACACCCAGCTAATTTTTTGTATTTTTAGTAGAGACAGGGTTTCACTATGTTGGCCAGGCTGGTCTCAAACTTCTGACCTCGTGATCCGCCTGGCTCTGCCTCCCAAAGTGCTGGGATTACAGGTGTGAGCCACAGCCCACACCACAGAAGTTTCTTTTCCGCTTCCCAGTGAGGATTTTCTCCCCCACTTGTCATTGATTTTTGAGGCTTCTGAACCAGTGGTGAGAGCTCAGACTTGGGGGTAAGGGGTTCCCAGACCAGGGTGCAGCCTTACAGTATAGCAAGTGAAATGGAGGAAATGGGCTAGTGATAATGGTGCTTGGGTGGAGCCAGGGATAAGAGATACTCAGAGATTTGGTTTAAAACAGAGCTGCCCCCTCTAAGGGAGCAGGCTCTGGTTGTGAGAGATAGTCAGGGAAAGGAAGTCACATACTGGTCAGAAAGAGTCCCCCATGGCCAAGAGGAAGTAGCTGATGAGAGGAGGACCCTTGCTATAGCAGTGTAAATAATCACAGGGTTTCTGGAAGCTCCGTTCTGTTTCAGAACTCAGAAAAGCAGTTCCTCACCCCAAAGCCCTATGACCTACAGTGGTGACCAGGATGTTGGCTGGAGCTGGGACTCCTTATACTTACCCCACTAATAAATACAGCAGCCCATTTATTGGGCACTTCCTATGTGCAATACCTCATGCTGGACACCTTTTTTTTTCCTCCCCCCATCAAATGGAAAGTGAACTGGGCACCTTCTATACATTATTAACTCTTTTTTTTTTTTCCTAACAAGTTAGAATGGTCCTAAGTTTAACATTATTAACACTTATTTGTTTTTTGAGACAGGGTCTTGCTCTGTCACACAGGCTGGAGTGCAGTGGCGCAATCATAGTCCACTGCACCCTTGACCTCCCTGGGATCAGATGATGCTCCCACCTCAGCCTCCAGAGTAGCTGGGTCTACAGGCATGTACCACCACAACCTGGTAATTTTTTCATTTTTTGTAGAGTCAGGGTTTTGCCATGTTGCCCAGGTTAGTCTCAAACTCCTGGGCTCAAGCGATCCGCCTGCCTCGCTCTACCAAAGTGCTAGGATGACAGGTATGAGCCACTGTGCCTGGCCTTATTTTGTATTCTGAGCAATTTTAATGCAATAGGCAAGATTATCCCCATATTACAGATGAGAAAATTGAGGCTCAGGGAACTTAAATATATTGCCAAGATCACATATAACTAGTTGGTGGAGCTGTGATTAGAATCCCTGCCAGTCTTACTCTAGCTAATCTGTGTTTTTTTGTTTTTTTTTGTTTGTTTGTTTGTTTGTTTTTTTGAGACGGAGTCTCACTCTGTCACCCAGGCTGGAGTGCAATGGCGCGATCTCGGCTCACTGCAACCTCCACCTCCCAGGTTCAAGCGATTCTCCTGCCTCAGCCTCCCAAGTAGCTGGGATTACAGGTGCCCATCACCACACCCGTCTGATTTTTTGTGTTGTTAGTAGAGATGGCGTTTCACCATGTTGGCCAGGCTGGTCTCGAACTCCTGACCTCATAATCCACCCGCCTTGGCCTCCCAAAGTGCTGGGTTTACAGGCGTGAGCCACCACACCCGGCCACATCTATGTTCTTAATGATGGTATTTTCTACCCAAGAGTCTAGAAGCCTCTCAAATCTTTCAGAGGCGCATGCCAGGTCTCAGGAAATGGACAGAAGATTGAGGGAAAAGTCAAGTTTTTGTCTTATTCTTCACTTCATCCCTCCTAGTTGGGCTTGAAAGATTTGCTCCACCCTACCAAGGGCCTTGAGAGAAGATACTAATGTCTGGGAGCCTCAGCCTCTACCTCATTCATTATAACATACCCAGATCCTAGTCTTAATCCTAGGTCTAACTGAATCGCCAGTATTCCCCTGCATTGAATTGGCAACCTGAGTGTGTGTGGCCAGATGGGGTTTTTAATACTTATATGAATGATGGCGTGACCAGCCTGACCAACACAGAGAAGCCCCGTCTCTACTAAAAATAATCATGTCTCTACTGGGCGTGGTGGCGCATGCATGTAATCCTAGCTACTCGGGAGGCTGAGGCAGGAGAATCACTTAAACCCGGGAGGAGGAGGTTGCAGTGAGCCAAGATTGCATCATTGCACTCCAACCTGTGAAACAAGAGCAAAACTCCATCTCAAAAAAGAGAAAAAGAAAAAGAAAAAGAATGATGGGATGTCCGGGTGTGGTGGCTCACTCCTTTAATCCCAGCACTTTGGGAGGCCGAGGCAGGTGGATAACCTGAGGTCAGGAGTTTGAGATCAGCCTGGCTAACATGGCAAAACTCCATCTCTACTAAAAATATAAAAATTGGTTGGATGCAGTGGCGCGTGTCTGTAGTCCCCGCCACTCAGGAGGCTGAGGCAGAAGAACTGCTTGATCCTGGGAGGCAGAGGAAGCAGTGAGCTGAGATTGTGCCACTGCACTCCAGCCTAGGCAACAGAATGAAACTCTGTCTTTAAAAAAAAAAAAAAAAAATTCTGGTGATTTCCACACTGCCAGAATACCCTGGATTGGGATAGGGCAGCTCTCTAAAGAATTAAGCCCCTTACTCAGCAGGTTTCTTACTGTGCCCTTTGGTTTGTACTCAGTAGCCAAGATACCAGGTTTGGAGAGGGCAGGTGGGCCCTGAGTTGAGAGAGGTTCTACCCATGGCTGCATTACAGAGTGACCTGGGACAGCTGCCTGTGTCAGAATCCCTTTTCAGTTTCCTGGTGGGAAGGGTCCATATTTAGTAGAGGATCTAGTAGATCCCTAAATTTGTGCGCACTCCTTTTGTGTCTGTATAGCCTGGAAAAAAAATAGCTAATACTTATGGATGAGGCACTGTTTTAAATGCTTTACATGTATTATATAATCCTCACAATGACCCAATGAGGTAGATACTATTTCATCCTCATTTTGCTGGTAAGAAAATTTAGGCATAGAGAATTAAGCAATTTGTTCAGGGTTACACAACTAAGAAATCGCAAAACCAGGATTTGACCTTAGTTTGTCTGGCATCAGAGCTTATGTGCTTTCTACAACATTATTCGGCATCTTGCTTGGTCTCAGGGCCTTTCATTGTGGGCTTTTTGTTTATTTTTTTGTGAGACGAAGTTTTGCTTGTTACCCAGGCTGGAGTATAATGGCGTGATCTCAGCTCACCACAACCTCCGCCTCCTGGATTTAAGCAGTTCTGCCTCAGCCTCCCAAGTAGCTGATTACAGGCATGCACCACCACACCTGGCTAATTTTGTATTTGTAGTAGAGACAGGGTTTCTCCATGTTGGTCAGGCTGGTCTCGAATTCCCAACCTCAGGTGATTCCTGCGCCCCCCACCCCAACGCACCGTCTCAGCTTCCCAAAGTGCTGGGATTACAGGCGTGAGCCACCACGCCCGGCTCATTGTGTATCTTTCTGGTGACTGTCTTGATGGGACTTTGGGATAGTGTCAGGTTAAGGGAACAGGAGCTGGTTTCCCTTTGTGTGCCCCCATCCTTTCTTCCCGCTAAGCAGAGGTCCCCCCTAACCAAGAATGTCCCCTTTCATCTGTCTACAGGTCACTGCAGCCAGAGGGGTCCAGAAGACAGAGGAGGCACTGCCTCCATTACAGCAACTGCACCCACGATGCAGAGCATCAAGTGTGTGGTGGTGGGTGATGGGGCTGTGGGCAAGACATGCCTGCTCATCTGCTACACAACTAATGCTTTCCCCAAAGAGTACATCCCCACCGTGTTCGACAATTATAGTGCTCAGAGCGCAGTTGACGGGCGCACAGTGAACCTGAACCTGTGGGACACTGCGGGCCAGGAGGAGTATGACCGCCTCCGTACACTCTCCTACCCTCAGACCAACGTCTTCGTCATCTGTTTCTCCATTGCCAGTCCGCCCTCCTATGAGAACGTGCGGCACAAGTGGCATCCAGAGGTGTGCCACCACTGCCCTGATGTGCCCATCCTGCTGGTGGGCACCAAGAAGGACCTGAGAGCCCAGCCTGACACCCTACGGCGCCTCAAGGAGCAGGGCCAGGCACCCATCACACCGCAGCAGGGCCAGGCACTGGCCAAGCAGATCCACGCCGTGCGCTACCTCGAATGCTCGGCCCTGCAGCAGGATGGTGTCAAGGAAGTGTTTGCCGAGGCTGTCCGGGCCGTGCTCAACCCAACGCCGATCAAGCGTGGGCGGTCCTGCGTCCTCTTGTGACCCTGGCACTCAGCTTGGAGGCTGCCCCTGCCCTCCCCCCACCAGTTGTGCCTTGGCGCCTTGTCTGCCCCAGCTGTGCCTTAAGGACTAATTCTGGCACCCCTTTCCAGGGGGCTTACTGAATGCTTTTTTCTCTGAGTGCCTTTCTCTCCTTAAAGAGGCCTGCAGAGAAAGGGGCTTTGGGCTCTGCCCCCCTCTGCTTGGGAACACCGGGTATTCTCACGAGCTCACCCAAGCCAGGGTTGGAGCCCTTCCCGAGAGGCCAACCCAGTGCCCCCTCCCGTTTTCCGCTACTGACCAGTTCATCCGGCTTTCCACACAGTTGTTGCTGCCTATTGTGGTGCCTCCTCAGGTGAGGCGCTCTCAGCCATCTCTAACCTCTGCCCTCGCTGCTCTTGGAATTGTGCCCCCAAGATGCTCTCTGCCTTCTCCAAGGAGGGAGTCACAGAATCCTGAGGTGAATGTGCCCTAACCTGCTCCTCTGTGCCCAGGCCTTATGCATTCGCTGACTGACTCAGCCCCCATGCTTCTGGGGGCCTTTCCTACCCCCATCAGCATCAATAAAACCTCCTGTCTCCAGTGGCCCCGGCTCCTCCCTGCGTGCTGGGCATTAGGGGGTGGGCATGGGCTAGGGCTCCCCAGAGACTGGGAGCCTTTTGTTTCTTCTAGTAGACAATAGGCTTCATTGTGTTCCCCTCACCCCCTAATTTCCCTAACAAAGCTCTAGGCTCCCCTCACCCCCCAATTTCCCTAACAAAGCTCTAGACTCCCAGAGGGGCAGCCTTGCTCTGGTGCCTAGTCACAGATGCTATAGCGGACTTGGACACAAAACTTGAGGAAAGACTTCTTAATCTTGGGGCTCAGAAAGGGAGAGGTTGAGAGCCATTAGCCTAAAGGCAGATGTTCATACAGTCTTGCATCTGAGAGCTATACCTCACATCCCCAAGACAGAGCTTTAACAAGAGTTGGGGTTTGAACCCAGGTCTCTGCCTAACTGAAGACTTCCAGGTATCCTAGCTTCCAGTCCTGGAATTACAGATAGCTCAGTCACTCCTGGACACCAAAACAGACACTTAGACCAGCTTTAGGAGACTCCAGACCTAAGGGGTGCTGCTAGGAATCATGCCCTGCTGTGGACTTATCCATCGTTGAGCCTGTTCCTGTTACTATCAAACAAGATGAGCCCCAAGACTAGCAAGCCTAGGCAACTGTTGGCCAAAAATAAAATAAAATAAAAAATTTATTTTCCTTTAAAATGCGCAACCAAAACTACTTAGGGTTTGGAGCAGTAGGGAAGACAGGAGATACCAGGGAGCCCATTTTAGGGTAGGGATCTGCATCTGACTCTATGCCATACCTTTCAAAGGAAGGAAGGGGTCTGTAAGCCAGAACTTTCAGAAGAGAGAAGAAAATACATGCTGTGCTGGTGCTTTTTCTGTAGCAGGTCATCCTTTAGGTACACACCACCACCTCCACCCGACGACATCAGAACCACAGACTGGTATTGGAAATCATACAGCCCACCCATCCCCCATGAAGACACATGGACATGCTGATGCTTAGATAGGGAAGGGTACATACCCTAGGGCACACAGCAAATCAAAAAGGTGAGGTCAAGACTAGAACACCTAAGCAGCTTTAGCAGGGGACTGTGGCCACAGGCCTGGATGTGCACAGTAGATCGTGAAATACACTAGTCATGTGAATGACCCCGTGGAGAGAAATGGCTGTGGTTGTCAGGGAGCAGCCACTGTTCAGGGGCTCCTGACCTTATTGAAAGGTAGCTATGTAAAGGCTAGAAACTGGATGGTGGTCATGAACCTCAGGACATTTTTTTAGCACCAAATGTTGGAGCTCTCTGCCAGCTCAGCTTCTTGGGGCCTCTCAGGTAAAGGTGATGTTGCTTGAGGACCCCTATGCCCATATGAGGGGTGGAGAGAAGCCAGCAGCACTGGGGTGAGCCTTGGCCTATGCCCTCTTACCCTTCCTCCATCTTCAGTAAGGCCAAGAGAGGATGTGGGGTGGGGAAGGCCAGAATGGTATCTTGTTTCTTGTTTCTGGGCAGTGGGCTGCCTCCCAAGCAGGACTGAAGGGTTCAGAATCGCTTTTCCTCAGGCTGAGAGGTTATGAGCAGCTCCTTATTCCCGAAGTCCCACCAGGCCGTCATGTGGAATGCCATGTTGGTTAGGACAACAGTGTACTCCAGGATGGCAAAGATGGTGTACACTGTTGTGAGGACACAAGGAACAGGGCATGGTGAACCTCCTGCTACTCCCTCAGGGGCCTCTTGATAAATCACACCACCATTAGTCTGCCACTGGCAACACAATGGCAGCCAGTCCCCAAGACCACTGCCCATTATTGAAAACATCACTGCTGCCCCGTAGCCACTCATGACCACTTACGGATTCTATCCTGGCCTCACCTCCAGCCTCACAATACATGTTGTGCCGAAAGTAGACAGCCAGCGCCGAGAAGAAGGAGACGAAGTTGATGATGAAGAGCCGCTGTTTCCAGCTGTAGGACTTGCGATCCTAGGGAATGGGCTGTTTGATCACTCTGCAGTTTGCTGGGTATGAGGGCGTAGGCTCCCCTCCCAGCCCTAGCTCCTAAGGGCTGGGCCTTATCTCTCTTGGCTCCCACTAGTGGTCATGGAAGGGAGCACAGGCAGGGGCAGCCAGAATGACAAACAAGTTCACGATCCTGCCTCTGGGGGAGTGAAGGGCCAGGGAGCAGTGGTACTCGCCCCTCCCACTTCAGGGGGATGAAGTATGAAAGTTACATGGAGCCACCCACCAACCCAACCTCCAAATACTGTGGGGGAAAAGAAACACATGGACATGGGTGGGGCGCTGGAATTATGACAGACCGCAGTCCCCAGACACTGTTGCTAACTCACTGCTGCCTAGATGCAACTCCTCATATCCCCATTTGCAGCCTCCATATCTTCTATTCTCCAGTCTCCCACACTACCCAAACACAGTGCTACAGTCCTAGATTCTGACCAACCACCCTCGGTTTGTCCCCAAGCCCCAGCCCGAACCCCTACACCCCTTTGCCAGGGTTCCCATTAGAACTCAGTTCCCACCTCACCATTACCCAGATCCTGAGGACAGATGTCCTTGATTTTCTTCTGGGTTGCCTGGAGCCCCCGCTAGGGATAGACCGTACCTCCTGACTTACTGTGTGCTTCTTGGTCAGCCGCCAGAGAATGCAGGTGAGGAGCATGTGCCCGAGAGATGACGCGATGAACACAATGAAAGCATTTTCGTGGATGGCTGGAAGGAAAGAGGATTGGGAGCCGCATTGCAGGGAGTGCCCACCCCACTAAGTAGGAAGGTCCCTATTGCAGGGAGTGCCCACACCACTAAGTAGAAAGGTCCAAAAGTGGTAGGGGCAGGCTTGTCCCCTCAGGGAACCCTTCCCCACTCCTCCCTCATCCAGGGACCCACTGAAGTCCTCAGAGGAGGAGACGTAAGTGAGCACTAGCAACGCGAGGTTCTCCACGATATTGAGGCCGAAGTTGATGCGGCAGAGTGGGCGGTAGCAGGAACACGGGGAGGCGCAGCTGAGGTAGTGGTTCCAGTAGGCGAAGGCCACCAAGAATCGAGGTGCTGAGTGCAGGCCAATGCAGAAACGCCACACGTAGCGCTGGGGCACCTCCCCGCCGATGGCCGAGCTCACCGAGGGCAGGTAATTGGGCACCTAGAGAGTTATGACCTATCTGGGCATCTGCCTCTGCCAGCCCCTGCCACGTGGAGAACCTTCTCTCCATCTACAAGATCACTCTGGCCTCAGAAGGCTCTGCTCCAGCCCCTCCCCTTCCAGGAAGTCCTCTTTTAAGTGTCCCCACACCTCTCCCAAGAGACCTCTCTGTCCAGGTCCTGGGCCCAATGTGCTTGATTCTCATTCCCCAGCTAGCCTGGGATTTGTGCAGGGGCATGGTGGGACCTTCTCCTTCTCTCCTGCAGACTAGACCCTGCCTGTGTTTGGTCAGTGTGTAGATGGGTTCAGATGCTCCCTATACTCTTAGCTCAGAGCTGTGCCGCCAATAAGACCCTGGGTGAGTTCCAAGACCTCAGATTTAGTCCAGAGGACAGAAATGAGTCACAGAACATCTGAGCTTCCTTAGAACAGTGCTGGATTCATTGCTCAGCTGAGATGTTCCTCATCTGCTCCCAGCGCCACTCATTCCTCTAGGCAGGTGTACCAAGGTGGTAGAATGGCAACCCTGCTCTGATCATGATTAAGAAAGTGGGTGTGCCAGGCACGATGGCTCACACCTGTAATCCCAAGACTTTGGGAGGCCAAAGTGGGTGGATCACCTGAGGTCAGGAGTTCAAGACCAGCCTGGCCAACATGGTGAAACCTCGTCTCTACTAAAAAAACAAACAAAAAATTAGTCAGGCGTGGTGGTCAGCATCTGTCATCCAGCTATTCAGGAGGCTAAGGCAGGAGAATCGCTTGAACCTGGGAGGTGGAGGTTCCAGTAAGCCGAGATCATGCCACTGCACTCTAGCCTTGGCAACAGAGCTAACAGAGTGAGACTCCATCTCAAAAAAGAAAAAAAAGAATGAAAAAAGAAAGTGGGTACTCTTAACCTGGTGTAGTCTAAGGAAATGTTCATATTTTTGTGCATCTCCACCATCCATCTTTCTTAATGCCTGGAACTCCTACTGAAGCCTCACTCCTTAAAGCTGAGGAAAAAAGGAGGGCGTGGTGGCTCATGCCTGTAGTCCCAGCACTTTGGGAGGCCTAGGTGGGTGGATCACGAGGTCAAGAGATCGAGACCATCCTGGCCAACATGGTGAAAACCCGTCTTTACTAAAAATACAAAAATTAGTTGGGTGTGGTGGCACGTGCCTGTAGTCCCAGCTACTCGGGAGGCTGAGGCAGCAGAACTGCTTGAACAGGGACCTGGGAGGCAGAGGTTGCAGTGAGCCAAGATAGTGCTACTGCACTCCAGTCTGGGCGACAGAGTGACTCCATCTCAAAAAAAAAAAAAGCTGAGGAAAAAGAAGGAGATAATACACAACTGCAAGGACTGGTGTCTTGCTTGCATGAGCGGTAAAAGGATGGGGGATGACTGAACAATGGTTTAGTCAGAGACAGGAAAGCCAGAGATGAGAAGAGGCTCTTAGACTCCAGGGCCTAGAGCAGTGCTTTATAAACTTTAATTACGCATACAACTCACTGAGTCGTTGTTTGAAAATACAGAAGGCAGGCCGGGTGTGATGGCTCACGCCTGTAATCCAAGCACTTTGGAGGCCAAGGCGGGTGGATCACCTGAGGTTGGGAGTTCAAGACCAGCCTGACCAACATGGTGAAACCCCGCCTTTTTTAAAAAAGAAAAAAGAAAAGAAAATACAGAAGGCTTAGAATCTAAGGATGTGCATTTTTAGTTTTTTTTTTTTTTTTCAGGTTCTTTTCTCCCTTTTGGAGACAGGGTCTCACCCTGCCATCCACGCCAGGGTGCAATAGCATGATCATGACTCACTGCAGCCTTGACCTCCTGGGCTCAGGTGATCCTCCCACCTCAGCCTCCTGAGTAGCAGGCTAATTTTTTATATATTTTGTAGAGACAGGGTTTTGTCCTATGTCCCTGGTTGGTCTCGAACTCCTGGGTTTAAACTATCCATCTGCCTTGGCCTTCCAAGTGCTGGACTACAGGTGTGAGCCACCTCACCTGGCTAGAATCTGCATTTTTTTGAGACAGCGTCTCACTTTGGTTGCCCAGGCTGAAGTACGGTAGCACGATCTCAGCTCACTTGTAGCCTCTACTTTCTAGGCTCAAGTGATTCTCCCACCTCAGCCTCCTGAGTAGCCACCACCATGCCTGGCTAATTTTTTGTATTTTTTTTTTTTAATAGCGATAGGGTTTCACCATGTTCCCCAGGCTGATCTAGAACTCCTGGACTCAAACAATCCCCCTACCTTGGCTTCTCAAAGTGCTAGGATTACAGGCATGTGCCAGGCCAGAATATGCACTTTTAAGATTCCAAAACTGTGGAAATGGCCAGTCCATTGCCCACACTTTTTGTGCACTTTTGCAGACCTCCAACGAGAGCCAGTGCAGTGCCAGAGCCTAGCAACCCAGCAAGGGAATGACCTTGCTCTAACTACGGAGGGACAGTCTTTGGAAGTGGAGTTCTGAAGGACCATCATTCCTTTCTTTCAGTGGAGATGCTAGACTGCTAAGAAGGTGAGCAATGCTGCAGGCAGCTCACAGGGCAGCCCACAGGTGGGCCTGGGGCAAGACTAGCCAGGGGGCTTCATAGCCTCCACAAAAAAAGAAGATGGATTCCCCCTGTGCTATCAGGGGAAGCTAAATGCAGAGCTCTGGGAGAGAAGATGCTGCTCTCAAAGCCATAGCTTGAGATGTCATAGCTTGAGACCAGGCTCAGGTATTTCACTCTGAGTAATGTGAAGAGGCAGCATGGAAGCTCATGAACTACACAAAGCTGGGTCTGCATCCCAGTTCTGCCTTTATTAGCTGGGTGACCAGGCATGTCACTTCACCACTCTGAGCTCCAATTTCCTCATTGGTAAGATGGGTATAACACCACCTACCTTGCAGGGTGTTTATGAATTCCATTTATTTATTTGAGACAGGGTCTTGCTTTGTCACCCAGGCTGGAGTGCAGTGGCGTAATCTCGGCTCACTGCAACCTCTGCTTCTCAGGTTCAAGCAATTTTCGTGCCTCAGCCTCCCAAGTAGTCAGGACTAGAGGTGCACCCCACTACACTCAGCTAATTTTTGTATTTTTAGTAAAGACAGGGTTCCGCCATGTTGGCCAGGCTGGTCTTGAACTCCTGACCTCAAGTGATCCACCTGCCTCGGCCTCCTAAAGTGCTGAGATTACAGGCGTGAGCCAACATGCCCAGCCACATGAATTTTAAATATAAAGTGTGTAAAACATCTGCTCTGGCATGCAGTAGGTACAATAAGTGATGGCTTTCAGAAAACAAAATTCTCTGTAAAGAATGCAAAAAGGCTGTGAGCTACATGGCCACAGAGCATGGGAAGTTCTGCTTATGGGTGAGAGGCAGGAACCATATCTTCATCAGACACTTTTGAGGCTTCCAATTCTCCTTACTTGATTTTTCTGTCTTGCTGTTACTCTGAGTTGGATAAGTGTGAGTGTTTCCTCGGCTTCCTGGAATATTCATTCTGAAAACTCCCTAATCTCCGCTACTTTAAGGAAAACAGGATGAGCAACTAAAGCTTGACTGGGAAAGCTGAAAGGATTCAAGGGCCCTGGATCCTGACCACTGTTGGGAATGGGTACTGGGGAAAAATGATATGGAGTCTGGGGAAGGCCTCAGGAGGAAGAGTTAGGGCATTGTGGCTGCTGGTCCTGTCTTCATGAGCTTCTCTCAGATTAGGGATGAGGGTGGGATTCTAAGAGCAAGGACCGTCTCTTCCATCACATACACACACAAGCACACAGACACATACACATAATCAGGTACATGTACTCCTCCCCGCCGCCCCATCCCCAGCACACAAGTTCCCTACTCACCTACTACACCAGCAATAAGCAACATCAGGAGCTATGAGAAACCAGGTACACAGTTTATCTCAAACCTCCCTAAGAGTCCAGAGTTAAGAGTACTAAGAGATGGGGAGACAAGCACTTTCTGATGGAACAGCAGATCAGAAGCTCATATGGTATAAAGATAGGTTCCCCAAAATCCCCTTTCACAGAGCCTCACTGGATATTCATTCCTTTGGCCTCAGGTAAAATTCCCCCCACATTATAGACACCTTCTCTAGCTACCCTACTGTCTCCCACCTTGTGCCAACTGCATAAAAACTCCAATTGCTGTCAATCCCACTTTCTACACCTTTCTAGACTCCATCCCTCCTCTCCATCCTCACGGTCAGTCTGCGTCTTAGCTCTGGTTCCCCTAGTAGCATGAACTACTGCACTAGCCTCCTTATACCCTACTCTTGCCCCTGCCCTTAAAGCTGTTCTCTACTCTGAAGTTAGAATGGTCTTCTAAAGCACAAATCTCCAGCTGACGCAACATGACAAAACCCCATCTCTACAAAAAATACAAAAATTAGCCCGGTGTAGTGACATGCACCTGTAGTCCCAGCTACCCGAGGCTGAGGCTGAGGTGAGGAATCACCTGAGCCCAAGAAGTCAAGGCTGCAACAAGCAAAGATCACGCCACTGTACTCCAGCCTGGGCAACTGGGTGAGATCCTGTCTCTAAATAAATACATACATACATAAAGCACAAATCTCATCATGTCCCTTTCCTGCCTAAAATCTTTCCAAAGCTCTGGATAAAAAATTGCCCTCTGGATAAAATCAAAAGTTGTCAGCCTGGCATTCACAAAGAGACTTCTTTACCCCAGAGCAACAATGTCCTCTCCTCCAGGAAGAAAGTGATCCCCAATGTCTAAGCTGGGGGAAGTGCCTCCTCTGAGCCCCACAGTCACTGTACTCTTTTTTTTTTATCACAATAGGAATCCCAGATCGCTATGTTGTGATAGTCTGTGTCTAAGGACTGATTCTTGTAGCAATGAGATATTAAGGGCAAGTCTATATCTAATTCCATGCCCCTAGCACAGACTCTTTACCCCTGGGCCCTCAGGAAAGGTCTAGTGGACTGATCCAGGTTTCTGGCTGGCAGATCCCTGAGTGGACACAGGTTGTGGGGCCTGGGGCTGCCAGTAGGAAAAATAAAGCTTGAAGATCCAGATCAGTGCTGAGAATGGATCCTCAAAGGTCAGTCCCTGAGTCTAGGCCAAAGACACCTGTTACATCTCCCATATTCATGCTTTATTTTACCTCCTCAGTCCTGGCTTCCTTTCCAATCTGCCTCCTTCCTCTTATGATCTCTCCTGCCCATTCCAATCCCTTCCTTTCCACCATCGCCTCCTTCTAACCTCTCACTCCCTTGCACTGTTGTTGGTTTGTTTGCTTTTTTTTTTTTTGATGCGATCTCGGCTCACTCCAACCTCCCTCTCCTGGGTTCAAGCAATTCTCTTGTCTCAGCGTCCTGAGTAGCTGGGATTACAGGCACATACCACCATGCCTGGCTAATTTTTTTGTATTTTTTAGTAGAGACGGGGTTTCACCACTTTGGCCAGGCTGGTCTCGAACTCCTGACCTCAGGTGATCCACCTGCCTCGGCCTCCCAAAGTGCTGGGATTACAGGCGTGAGCCACAGTACCCAGCTGTAAAACAGGGTTTTACTCCTGTCACCCAGGCTGGAGTACAATGGCATGATCTCAGCTCACTGAAATGTGCACCTCCCAAGCTCAAGCAATTCTCCTGCCTTAGTCTCCCAAGTAGCTGGGACTACAGGGGCGTGCCACTGCATCTAGCTAATTTGTTTGCATTTTTTTGTAGAGACGGGTTTCACCATGTTGCCCAGGCTGGTCTCGAACTGAGCTCAGGCAATCCACTGGCTTCGCCCTCCCAAGGTGCTGGGATTAAAGGTGTGAGCCATCCTGTCCAGCCTATCCCTTGCATTTCTATCATCATCTTCTAACTAGGGAAGGACTGTGATTCTATTCTCTCTGAGTCTCCCCCATGAATTCTCCCCAACTCTGACTTACCGACCCTTCCCCCCGTCCCCTTGTCCCTTTACCCCTCTCTGACCCTCCACTTCCTCTCCACTCTCTAATTCTACCCTAACTGCCACCTCCTGACCTGGCCCTGACCCGGGAGCTGGGGAGCTGGCACTTACCCCACAGTCAGTGGCCACCGTGTACTCAAAGTGGAACACCAGGGACCAGATGATGCAGAAGAAGAAGCCAAACACAGGAAAAGTGATGACCCACCAGACCATGGCTGTGAAGCGAAGCCGGAACACGGTCCCATCGGGGTCCAAGGGCTGGGAGGCCGCAGAGAACATCCTGTAGGGAGTGACCTAAGCAGCACGAGGGATACAGCTTGGGGCCTGGTGGGATACCTGGGCCTGGGAAAGTAGGGCCTTTTCCAGAGATGGCTCCTCAGAGTATAAGGAAGAGCCAGAGCAGAAAGGGCAGAAAAGGCATAAAGGAAAAAGGAAGACAGTGCAGAGGAGAAGGATCAGAGGGAGATGGGATAGGAGCAGCAGAGACAGGCAGGGTCAGCACTTAGGAATCCCCTTGGCACACTGATACTCCAGGTCCATCTCTTGAAAAGTCTACAGAAGAGAGGCTTCTGGTGGCTTGCACAGGGAGCTCTTTTTGTTAGAGCCCACCTCACTCTCACAACTCTCACAGCCACTCAGAAGAAGGGTCAGAGGTAGAAAGGTTATTATTTCCATTCCACAGAAGGGGAGACTGAAGCCCAGAACTATGCCAGGATCAAACACCAGGACTAAGGCCTCTTGCCACCTGACAGCTTCAGGTTCTAAGTCAAGGCTTCTTTCAGGCCAACGAACAAAGGACTGTTGGCTCAATATGACCAAAGCCCTTCCACTGACCCTGTCTGACCACATTCCTGCTCCTTATCCAAGTTCAACTAAGAACAGAGGGAGTGCCAGAACCTATTTCAATGGGCCACAGGCTGCCAGCCATCCTGCCCCCAGGCTCTAAATGATCCAAGCCTCAGGCCAACAGTACCCTGATCCTGAACAGGGACCCACAGTACCAGGGTCCCTGTGGAGGCTCAGACCTCCATCTGCTCCCTCTCTGAGGAGACCAATGTCACCCAATCCAAGGTTTGGGGGAATCTGAGGGTCATAGAAACCTTCTCCACTGAGCTTGAGCCTGCTGTCCTGGGCCAGACCCAGGAGGCCTCTGTCCAGGTCAGACCCAGACACGGGAAACTGAGCTTCTTCCACTCCCTTCTCCTCCTGGCAGACAACTCCCCCTAACAACCCCCACTGCTTGACCACCATGACCCCTCAAGCTGGGCTTCCCTCTGGATCAAGCTGGGGCAGACAGATATGGCTTAATATTAAAAGACCTAGGACCCAATCTCCCCTCGGAACTCACACTTCCCTCCACTAAGAAGACCCAGGAATGGGGTGGGGGTAGGGGCCTCAGTAAGCAAAACTCACACTTGGTGCTGAAGAATCGGGGGCTTGGGTTGAAGGCTGTAGCCAGACTGAGACTGTTCTAAGACTGGAGGGTCCCACCCCCTGCTCCTCAGGGCCTGCCCTCCCGCCCACAGTACCCAGTTCTCCATGCCTTCCCAGGCACACATCCTTCCCAGGATCAACAAACATATGTCATAAATCCTAGAACACTCTGCAAAGGTAAGAAGTGATAGTGGTTGAGGTCAGCTGGCAATAGCTTCTTTGGTAGTGATGGGGGCAGGGACCTTTTTAAGAGTTGTGTCCAGGGATATAGGCAGGTTTCCAGGAAGGGAAACAGAGAAAGCAGAAAAGGATCTGGCCCTTTTTTGTTAGAGCAGGAATGAGAGGGCTTGTTGGGCCTCACTGGAGAAATGGCTAAATCCTATGAAATCCTATGATGATAGAATCAGGATCCAAAAAAGACCTAGACAAGCCTGAATATGAGATATCAGTGTTCAGCCTGTACCTGTGCAGAAACAGCCAATGGCAGCTCCAGCTGCAACAATAGAAGTCTAACAGCCAGGAATAGGAATGAATAGTCCTGCTTTTGCCTGTACTGCCCGGGCCACCTGGAGTTCTATACCCAAATCAAAGCCCAGCAGAGAATAGTGAACAATGGGGCCAAGTTCAAGGGCACATTCAGGGTAGGAAAAGCCTGGAGACCATGTCCTGGGAAGGTTGCCTGAAAAAACTGGAGCTATACTACCTAAGAAGATAGACTGAAGGGCCCTCGTTACTGTCTTCTTGTCTCTATAGGGCTGACCTGAAGCCACGAGAAGAGAATAGTTCTACGGCTATCAAAGCAGAGCCAGGGCCAAGGCAGAGATTCACTGCAAAGTAAGTACATACTCACTGTAAGAAAAAGCTTCGGCCGGGCGTGGTGGCTCACGCCTGTAATTCCAGCACTTTGGGAGGCTGAGGTGGGTGGATCACAAGGTCAAGAGATCGAGACCATCCTGGCCAACATAGTGAAACCCTGTCTTTACTAAAATACAAAAATTAGCTGAGCATGGTGGCGCGCGCCTGTAGTCCCAGCTACTCGGGAGGCTGACACAGGAGAATTGTTTGAAGCTGGGAGGCAGAGGTTGCGATGAGCCAAGATTGCGCCACTGCATTCCAGCCTAGCACCTGGCGAAACAGTGAGACTCTGTCTCAAAAAGAAAAAAAGAGGCCGGGCACGGTGGCTCATGCCTATAATCCCAGCACTTTGGGAGGCCGAGGCAGGTGGATCATGAGGTCAAGAAATCGAGACCATCCTGTCCTGGTCAACATGGTGAAACCCCGTCTCTACTAAAAACACAAAAATTAGCTGGGTATGGTGGTGCACGCCTGTAGTCCCAGCTACTCGGGAGGCTGAGGCAGGAGAATTGCTTGAACCCAGGAGGCGGAGGTTGCGGTGAGCAGAGATAGTGCCACTGCACTCCAGCCTGGGTAACAAGAGTGAAACTCCGTCTGAAAAAAAAAAAGAAAAAAAGAAAAGCCTTCAGGCCCAGTGCAGTGGCTCACGCCTGTAATCCCAGCACTTTTGGAGGACGTGGTGGGTGGATCATAAGGTCAGCCTGGCCAAGATGGTGAAACCCCGTCTCTACTAAAAATACAAAAATTAGCCGAGCGCAGTGGCAGGAACCTGTAATCCCAGTTCCTCGGGAGGCTGAGGCAGGAGAATCACTTCAACCCGGGAGACGGAGGTTGCAGTGAGCCGAGATCACGCAACTGCACTCTAACCTGGGCAACAGAGCAAGATTCCATCACAAAAAAAAAAAGAAAAGAAAGAAAAAGTTTCAGCCTGGCCAACATAGTGAAACCCCGTCTCTACTAAAAATATAAAAAATGAGCCAGGTATGGTGGCACATGCCTGTAATCTCAGCTGCTCAAGAAATTGAGGCATGAGAATGGCTTGAACCCAGGAGGCAGAGGCTGCAGTGAGCCAAGATTGTGCCACTGCACTCCAGCCTGGGTGACAGAGCAAGACCCTGTCTCAAAAAAAAAAACAAAGAAAGAAAAAGCTTGGGCTAGGTGCAGTAGCTCAAGCCTGTAATCCTACCACTCTGACAGGCTGAAACAGGAGGATCACTTTAGCTCAGGAGTTCAAGACCAGCCTGGGAAACATAGTGAGATCCCATCTCTATTTAAAAAAAAAAAAAAAAAAAAAAGAGGCTGGGCACAGTGGATCGTGGCTCATGCCTTTAATCCTAGCATTTTGGGAGGCGGAGGCGGGTGGATCACCTGAGGTCAGGAGTTGGAGACCAGCCTGGCCAACGTGGTGAAACCCTGTCTCTACTAAAAATACAAAAATTAGCCAGGTATGGTGGCTGGTGCCTGTAATCCCAGCTACTCAGGAGGCTGAGGCAGGAGACTTACTTGAACCCAGGAGGCAGAGGTTACAGTGAGCCAAGATCACACCACTGCACTCAAGCCTGGGCAACATAGCGAGACTCTGTCTCAAAAAAGAAAGAAAGAAAGAAAGAAAAAACCTTGCTAATTATTAGTCATTAAGCTTCCTTAGAAGAGGCTACCTGGGGAGCAAGGAAGCTCCCCATCACTGGGAATATGTGAGCAGAGGCAAAGTAATCAATTATAGATATGTTGGATTAGCTTGCTTCTTTTATTCCTAGGGCTGGCCATTTCTGGGACACTCTGAGTGGGAAATTCAGAGCAAATATAAAAATTCCCAGGTGGAGCCAGGCGAAGTGGCTCATGCCTGTAATCCCAACACTTTGGGAGGTCGAGGCGGGCAGATCACCTGAGGTCAGGAGTTCGAGACCAGTCTGACCAACATGGAGAAACCCCATCTCTACTAAAAATACAAAATTAGCAGGGCATGGTGACGCATGCCTATAAACCCAGCTACTTGGGAGGCTGAGGCAGGAGAATCCCTTAAACCCAGGAGGCGAAGGTTGCGGTGAGCCAAGATCACACCATGACACTCTAGTCTGGGCAACAAGAGTAAAACTCCATCTAAAAAAAAAAAAAAAAAAAAATTCCCATGTGGAACCAACACTGTAGTCCCAAGGAGTAGGGACAACACACCCTCATGGTCACAGACCTAGTACTGCTCCAGAGGGACCAAATACTCCAGCAACTATCTATATCTTAATTCCCTAACTGGTATGCCATGAACAGATAATAGGTATGCAAGGTATGCAATAACCTAGCTAATAGGTTATTGATCCTATTAGCCCTCGGCATCAGCCACAAGGGGCAGAACAAATAGCCTAGTCTGTTTAACTCCATATGCCATACAAATATTATAATATTGCTTAGACTATGATTGACTTATACTATGTCTTCCTTTCCCCAGGGTACGGCACTAGGGAGTCCTAATCATTTATTCAAAGAACACTTTCTGGCCAGGCACAGTGGCTCACACCTATAATCCCAGTGCTTTGGGAGGATCACGTGAGGTCAGGAGTTCAAGACCAGCCTGGGCAACAGTGTGAGACCCCATCTCCATACACATACACAAAAATTAGCTGGGCATGGTGGTGCATGCCTGTAGTACTAGCTACTCAGGAGGCTGAGGAAGGAGGATCACTTGTGCCCTGGTGGTTGAGGCTGCAGTGAGCTATGATCATGCCACTGCACTCCAGCCTAGGCAACATGGTAAGACCACGTTTCCACACAAAAAATTTTTTTTTAATTAAGCTGGGTGTGGTGGCTCACACCTGTAGTCCTAGTTACTCAGGAGGCTGAGGTTAGGAAGACTGATTGATCCCAGGAGTTTGAGGCTGCAGTGAGCTATGATCACACCACTGCACTGTGGCCGGGGCAACAGAATGAGACTCTGCCTCTATACAAACAGAAAAGCCCAAATACTTTCTCACTCAAACGCAATGTCTCCTCAAGGAGATTCTCATCTGGTGGGAAAGACAGACACAAATATGATGTGACAGAGAGATAACACAGGGAATCGTGAGCACCCAGAGGAGGGAGTGATTAAGTTAGCCCCATGGAGGATAGGGAGACATTTTGGAGCTAGATGGGCAGGGTTTTGCATGGTGATCAGGAGTGGCTAGGGTAACAGGTACATCTGATGCATTATCTGAGATAAACACTAGGTCAGGAAAGGGTAATCCTCCCCCTCAGATCACCTGGTCACCCCTTTCTTCTGGTTTTGTTATTTCTGATAGCTCCCAGCCCTGGGTCTCATCAGATTGGGTGTCCATACTTCAACGCCCTTGTCTACCCACTGACAAATCAGGAGGAGGGGAAACTTCCAGTCACATGAAGAAAAGAAGTGGGGCTCCACCCTTGGGCCAGGCTCCGTGGCTCACGCCTGTAATCCTAACACTTTGGGAGGCTGAGGCAGGCAGATCACGAGTTCAGGAGTTTGAGACCCACCTGACTAACATGGTGAAACCCCGTCTCCACTAAAAGTACAAAAATTAGCAGAGTGTGGTGGTGCGCGCCTATAATCCCAGCTACTCAGGAGGCTGAGGCAGGAGAATTGCTTGAACCTGGGAGGCGGAGGTTGCAGTGAGCCGAGATCATGCCACTGCACTCCAGCCTGGGCGACAGCGTGTGTCTCCCTCTCAAAAAAAAAAAAAAAAGTGATATCGCAGCTAGACCCCACTGCTAGTCCTAGCCATTTCTCTGAAGCAGATGCTCTTTACAGGAAGCAGGGATTCAGCTGGCTAGAGGACTTCAGAACTCTGAGGGAGCCCAAGGGTCCACATGCTGAACCTGCCTCTTCTCCACCAAGAGCCCCCAGGCTAAGATCATTTCCTGCCCTGCCTTCCAACCTGACAGTCTCTTCCTCCTCCTCCTTCTGCTCCTCACACTTCATCCTCCCTAAACTACCTTCCCATCATTCCTCTACCTAGAGCTCTACGCTTGCCGGGGAAGGAGCAGGACAGGAATTATCAACTCTATTTTGTTTTATTTTTTAGAGATGAGGGTCTCACTCTGTCATGAGGCTGGAGTGCAGTGGGACAGCCATAGCTCACTGCAGCCTCAGACTTCTAGGCTCAAGCGATCCTCCCACCTCAGGCTACCAAGGAGCTAGGGCTACAGATGCACACCACCATGCCCAGGTAATTAATTCTATTTCAGACATGAGGAAACTGAGGCTGAGTCTCTGTGTCTCAGGTAATACAGAGTCAGTAAATGAATTAGGAGCACTACAGAGTTTGGCACATGTTCTACCCCATTTACTTTGATATCCTAGAGAAAGTAGTCTTACATCTTTCTTCCTGGCCTAGCACCCCATATCCCTGTCCAGAGGGTACACAGATAACTATGGAACCTCAGAGGGCATGGGACTCACCCCAGGACATGTACACATGCACACAATCAGATCTCCATACAGACAGGCACAGATATAGTCTCTCTCACACACATACCCCACTCAAAGCCATTATATACTGCCATGCCCCTCACAATCACCCACATGTATACTGAATCACATTCCCACAGAGACAGGCAAAAGTGCACAGTGCTACATTAAGAGACTCAAAAATACTCTGTAGCCCAATCCTTTTCTCTCTCCACTTTCCAGAAAACCCTGGGGTTCCAGAATCTGCTCTTCTATGAAGTAAGGATTTGGCTCTAGGTCTGCCCACTTCGGTGACTCCAGCCTCCAAAAGGCGGAGGGAGACTAACCCTTGAGATATCAATTTGCAGGCATCCCCCCAGCAGCCCCATATGTTTGATAGGCCCCAAGGGAGCTGGCTAATCTGGTTAAAAGAGATTCAAGCTCTAAAGAAGATCCAGATCAGCCTGAATATGAGGTATCAGTGTCCCCATGCCCTACCCCACAGTGTGTGGCCGTTGTCTCCTTGAAGTGGAAGAGCAGGGACCAGAGGATGCAGAAGAGGAAGGCGACAAGTGGACAGCAGACCGTGACCAGGGCCACCAGGGTGAAGCGGAGCCGTACCAGGGTCCCATCCCGGTCCAGTGGCAGTGGGACCTGGTACATCTTGTCAGACCTGGGGATGGAGTGGCATGCTGTCAGGGCCCCAGGCAGCAAGGCTAGGACTCAGTGATGAAGTCAGCCCTTGTGCTGAGTCCTAAACTCAGCTGTATGCTATGGGGTGGGGAGTCTGAGGAGGAAGTCACCTAAACTTGGATAGCTCCTGCCCTGGATGAGGAAAACTGACTCAGAATCCCAAGACAACATTTCACCTCAATTTCAGAGGGAAGACAATGAACCAAATCTGTGCTAGGATGAAGCTTGAATGGATTGGGAGAGCTTCTTCTCACTCCTCTCTACCTAGCTTGACAGGCCTAGGACTACAGGAGCTGCTTTAACTAGTCTCTCCTTATTTCAAGAACCAACCCTAAGCCGACATAGTGGCTCACTCCTGTAATCCCGGCACTTTGGGAGGCTGAGGTGGGTGGATCACCTGAGGTCAGGAATTGGAGACCAGCCTGTCCAACATGGTGAAATCCCATCTCTACTAAAAATACAAAAATTCGCTGGGTGTGGTAGCAGGTGCCTGTAATCTCAGCTACTTGGGAGGCCGAGGCAGGAGAATCGCTTCAACCCAGGAGACTGAGGGTGCAGTGAGTCGAGATTGCACCATTGCACTCCAGCCTGGGCAACAAGAGTGAAACTCTGTCTCAAAAAAAAACAACAACAACAAAAAAAACCAACCCTAAAACCTACCAGTGGATGAAATGGCCCATCTCCTCCCCCAGGCCTTTGAGCCTCA
>CAUYLG010050699.1:0-18853 GCA_963573385.1 Cacajao melanocephalus | reverse complement strand
GCTCTCTGTGCTTTCACTGGGAGCTACAATCCTGAGCTGTTGTTAATCGGCCATTTTGGATCTCTCCGCCCGGTGATGAAGTTTTTTCTGTTTCTTAGTTTTCCTTTGGCGGACGCCCCTTCCCCGCACAGCTGGACCTTCCCGGTTGCTGTGCTTACTGTGAAACGCTCAGTCCTCAGTGCTTCCAATTGCTGTTCTCCTTGTGGGGATGGGACCAGCCGAGCCGGAGTCGTCCCGTATACTCCGCGCCGAGAAGCGCTGCGCTGGGGCGACCGCAAAATAGCCGCGCCGGCCAAAAAAATCGCGCTGGTGACCCGTGTGGCTCCTCCGCCGGGAATCTCCTAGTCTGTGGGCAACAAAAATTTGTCTGAAAGTGCGGTGTCCACTCGCTGTCTGCGCTTTCACTGGGAGCTACAATCCTGAGCTGTTGTTAATCGGCCATCTTGGATCTCTCTCGGTGGCTGTTACTCTTTACATAGAGTTTCCTAGGACTTTTCTGCAGAAGCTAGGGGTAAGTGGCAGGAAAGAACTCCTTGGACCGTTTAGGAATATTCCTCAATCCTAAACCAGGATACTTTCAATAACACAATATTTGATCCTAAATCCCTAACACTATGAGCCTGTATTAGGTTTGAATTCTAGATACTGAAGTCACTAGTTTTATGTGCATTTTAATGGGGATTTAAATTTACTTAATATTTGCACATCTTAATGAAGATTTACATTCTCAAAGAAGTATGAGAATTTTTGTATGTGGGCAGCTATCTATACTGATCAGGGTTCTTCAAGTCACAAACAACAGAGACTGACTAAAGCAAGCTTAGAAGTGAGATTATGAATGACAGAAACTACTGTAGAGTCACTCTGATGGATAGCCGTCAGAGAGATAAACCAAGAGAGTTTATCAGTTTATTTCATCTCTCTTTTTCTCTATTGGACCATAGGCTTGTTTTAGCTTATCAGCTGCATTTTCTCTCTGTATGTACCGGCTGGTTCCTTTCGCTTACATTTAGATTTCACTGTCTCCACATCAGAAAGCACAGGGATATCTGACAGCCTCTTTTTCTTTCTCTCTCTCTCCCTCTCTCTCTCTCTTTCTTTTTCTCTCTCTCTCTCTCACACACACAGACACCACACATATATACAAATACATCATGATCTTTTCTGTTTAGTTTCTGCAGATAATTGACCCTGTTTTTTACTGTTTACTAATCCCAAATTTCTAGGATAAAAACATAATGAAAATTATCTTTTCAAGTCAAGCCATAGGCACTGTTGGTCATCCTACGAATGGACTTCCCTTAAACCATTTAATCAGGGAGTTCAGGGACGGGGCTGTGGTCCTTTCTTCAGTTCAGTTCAGAAGACGTTGTGGGAAAAAGTCCTCAAAATGTGTCTAAATCATGTATTTTACTAGTAAAACTATTTCACATTAAAGTGAAGATATTAGGTTATGGCAAAATGGAGGCTTCCTATTGAATTCTTGCACATGAAAAGAAAGGTTCCTTCATAGGTATATTAGACATATACTGCAGCATAGCAAAGTACTCCAAAACTCAGTGGCTTAAAATAACATTTATTACCTTGCAATTTCTGTAAGTCAGGAATTCAGGTGTGGCAAGCATCTGCATCATAGTCTCTCACAAGTGCAGTCAAAGGGTCGTCTGGGGCTCTAGTTATCTCATGGCTCAACTGGGGAAGGATCCATTCCCAATCTCACAGATGTGGTGGTTGGCAGAACTGGATTCCTCACAGGGTGTTGGACAGAGGGAACCAATTTTCAGCCTTTAGTGAGAGGCTTCCCTGAGTTCCTCGCCATGTAGGCCTCTGCATAGGGAAACTTACAACGTATGACAGCTGACTTCATCAGCGTGAGCAAGCGAGAGAGCAGAAGAGTCACAGTCTTTTACCATCTAACCTTGGAAATGACATCACTTTTGCTAGTATTCTATCCATTAGAAGAAATAGACCATCTCTATTGTACATGATGGTCGTACAAGGACACTGATACCAGGAGGTGGGAATCACTGGAAGGCATTTTAAAAGTCTGCCTACTCTGGTGCCTAATGCTCAGCATCCCTCCCAAATGCAAAATTTATTCTTAAATCCCCCACAGAGTCTAATCCTATTATAAGGAGAAGCCATGATTTGGGCCCCTTTCCCTTAGAATTGAATTGGTTTGTTTTAAATGAGAAATTCCTCATCTTCCTAGAATAAATTGAGAAGTTGCTATGTAATATTACTTACAAATAGGGAAATTAACATTAGTAAACTAAGAATATTGACCAAAGAAGACTAAAGTAAGACTAATATTTTCAGCCTGACTTTACAGCTTTCCTTTATTTGCTGACCAAAAAACCCCAACTTCTATATTTTTAGCCCTCATTTTAGGAATGAAGACACCCACCAATAGAAGATTAGCTGGAAAATGAAAGAAAAACACTACTTCTTGCTACTCACTGCAGTATCAAAATTGCCTAGCCAGAGTTTCTGCTTTTTTAGTATTGCATTTTTGGGTTAGCTCTGGACAATATCCATCATTCTGTGTGTACTGTGATTGCACCAGGTGCTGCTGGTAAGATGTAAGATGAAGGAAAAGTTGGGCAAACTGCACAGCAGTGCATTTTATGTGCTAGAGAAATTATGCAGACAGTGAGCTTTAAATGGAGTAAGAAATGGGAAACAAAGTGATAGCTGAAATTGGCTGGGAAGGCTTTGGAGAGATAAGAATGGAAGCAAGGCTTAAAGAATGAGTCAAAATTAAATGAAGAAGATGGAGTGACATTATAGTCAGCTGGACTTCCAGCTGGGACAGAGAAAAAGCCTTAAATTTTGGAGAAAAGTTTTCACAAGGCACTCAGTATATGAGCTATGCAATTAGACAGCAAATAGCACCTATTGATAGTGATTCTGCAATGAACAGGTACCATAGGGGATACGGAGAAGTAAATGCAAACTCTGATTCTTGCCCTTATGGAATGGTCCATCTAGTTGGAAAGATAAGGTATTAATGTAGAGTAATAAACCCCCTGATGAGTAATACACATAACAAAGGTTACAGGTGTTCAAAAGTGGGAGGAATCATTTCTATGGTGAGATTTATGGTGGCTTTAAGCAACTGTATCTTCCTAGACTCTATTTGAACCCGGAAATGGAATGCTAGGTTGTTTGGACAGGTGGACACAAGTGAGATGGTGGCGGTAATGAGTATTTCATATACAGAGAATAGTGCAAGCAAAAGTGACAACTCAGGAAAAAGGCAAGATTTTTGGAGAACAATTTTATCTAGAACATAGGAATTACTTGATTTTGCACAAGGAAATATGACTAAGTACAGTGGGGGTGGCATTTTGAAAAAAGGAAAAGGACCATTTCAGCCAAAACCAGGGAACACAACCTGGAGCTTGGGTTCTTAATGAATTATGGAACAGAAAGCTTTTTCATTAGTTCCCTTGTAGGTGGTAGGGTGACCAGAATATTTTCCATTTTAGCTCTCCCTGCATCTATAATTCAGAATTAGACAGGGGCAATGGCTGAAATGCTGTTTTTATAAATGGTTGTCTTGGGCAGCTGGGAATGGTTTTAAATGATACTGTTTGGAACTGACTTATTCTGGAGTACAGTCGGTTCATCGTCCCCATTTTACTGCTTTTTTGTGCATGCAGAAGAATGGGGGTTTTATTTTCCTGTTATATTCCAGTGATCTTGCAAAGGCAAGTTATCATGACGAAATACATAACACTTGTAATGAAATAGAGCGATTGATAGATACAAAGATGTGTTGGTCACTGGGGCCTCTGTTGTGTTTATTTCTAATTTTTCATAGTCTTTATATTGTATCTGAATTTAGCAGTTCCCTTTAGGTTCTTATAATTTGCTGCTTTGATTTGCCTTGCACCACATATGCCCTAATGCCTTGTGTTTAAATGTGTTGTCTGGGAACCAAAAGCGTTGACTTTCAGACCTCATCTCAGATCTAAGGAATCGGAATCTGCATTTTAACAAGTTCTGCAGCTGATCTGTATGCACATCCAAGTTTGTAAAACACTAGTATAATACATCTGAAATTCCTGCCTGAAGGAAATACGGATGCAGTGCTTTCCTTGGCCTCCAAGCCCTGCATTCATGATGGACACCAGTTCCAGCCCTTGAGAATCTCTTGGCCTTGAATCTTCCATAAGGGGTTTTGGTGTGCTAGAGAAAGATTTAAAAAATGGATGCTAAGGTAATGTGAAATCATGGTAATTCACCTTGGGATTATATAAGGAGATATAGCTTCCAATTTACTGTTCGTTTTTCAACTGGACCACTAAGCTCAGCATGGAGTTCATGAAGGAATAGGGCCACAGCACTTGAATTTTTCTGGGGCTTATATGTCTGAAAAGCAGGTGCAGCTGGAAGGCAGAGCACCTGCTTTCTAGATGCCCAGAAATTAAGGATCCATTTTACACTGACTTCCTATGTACCCAAGAGCTGAGGCAAAAGCCCAAGAGGGAAATGTCAAAGTGCATCTACAGTGCACTTTGCTGCAAGGTCGATTCAACCTTAATCAGCCCACTCTGTGATGAGCCCATCCCCCAAAGAAACTAGTAGCCCCCTGCAGTAATAACCATTCACTGTAACCACTGTCAGCTACCTCCAAAACTGCTGCCCTCACCAGTGATCTGACAGCACACCCAAAGGACAAGTGCTGTCTCATAGCACAAAGTAATTCCCGGAACCCTCAAAAGGCCAAGAGATCAGGGAACTAAATGCGAAAGAGAATAGAGGTTTGAGACCTGAGAGAAACCCATTTATGACCCTTGGGTGTCCATGAGAAAAACATGAGACCCAAAAAGTGGTCGGTGGCACCTTGACTGTGTTCCACAAGAGGAACCAGAGTCTCTAGCAGTCCCTTTTTGATTCCTCCATGTGATATCAAAGATGGCAAAAAGGAAGGAGGAGGAAAAGCGGAAGGAAATGGAAGAACAAGTCTTAGGTGGAGAGATTTTAAGTTTTCCAAAAAGCCAATGAAATCTTACATTTTTTTTTCTCAGCACAAATCATGCCAACAAGAAAGGAAGCAATCAGAAGGACCAAACATATAATTAAAAGAGGGTTTCATTCACCTGAAAAAAATTCCCAGAGGAGTAACAGGATCCAAAGAGAAAAAGCAGAAAGAACTTTTATACAAAAAAAAAAATTACAATCTGAATATCAGCTTTTAATTAATCTGATTTCTGATCATAGAGCTCTTAAAAATTTTTTTTATTCAAATCTCTTATTACTAGGTTTTAACCAGGGCAAACAGCCAATATTCCTGACATTTGAATCTTCCAAGTGACTCAGAACCAACTAAACCAGAAACACATAAAACATCTCCCAAAAGGTGCAAGGCAATCCCCTGAAGATCCAGAGCCACCCCAAAGGCAGCTCAGAGAAAGGAAAGTTTAACTCCCCACCAGTGGGGCACACCCACATTTTTGTCTAGCCATATTTTCCAGGCCACCTTCTTCCTAGCCGACTGCACACAGAAGCTGACCTTCAAGTGTGCCCTATCAGTGGAAGATTAAAAGAGACAGTTGGTGAGACAGGAAATCAAAAGCTGTCCATGGAAGGTGAAAGGATCAATAACAAATGGGTACTCCAAAAAGTCAAGAGCCACACAAGTATCAAAGTAATTCTTCTTTGGAGTTAAAGGATTTACACCTCCAAGGGATTGATTCCCTGACCCAGTATTGAACCCAGGTCATGGTAGTAAAAGCAGAGAATCCTAATCACCAGGCTATAGGATCAAGTGCCTTTGTAGTAAATCCCACAGGGGATCCAGAGCAAGCATTTGAGCATTTAAAGGATTTTAACTTTGCTTCAGGTCAGATTTTTTGCTCTTTAATTTAGCCAGTAGGCCAATTTCTAAGGCTGGCCATGACATCAATATGTGTCTTTTTTTTAATTTGATCCTTCCATAAATACAAATGAGGTAATTGTTTAGGGAGCTCTCTAAAAATCTTTTATTTTTTAATTTAGGGGTCTTTCTAATTTAAAGGATTCATCTCTTGGCCACTGAAAATTAGAATTTCCAAGGGTGTCCTTGTTCCAATAGTGACTCAATCCAATAAGCCTCTTCATGGAAAGCTCAGAAAATTTCAGGAGGAAATTTTCCAGGTTTAGAATAAGCTTTATCATACAAACAAGAGGTGTTTCTGGAGAGGGCATAGAAGATGCAGTCCTAGTGATGAAAAAAAAAAGAAAGAAAGAAAAAAAATTCCCTGCCAGGAATAGGCTAAGAAAGCAAAAGACTCTTGCTCCCTCAGACAGTTACAGATGAGTGTCTGTGTGTACTCCAGTGTCCCACAAATTTGGAGAGTGTTGCCAGTCTCAGGCTTGTTAATCTGTTACACTGGGCAAGCCTTCTTGCAATTGGATGTTTCTAGGACTAAACAGGCAATAAGAGTTGAAATGATAAAAGCCCCTTATAGATGGAATTATTAAGACAAACACCCCCAAGAGCTTACCATGTTCAGAACACAGTGTGCTGCTTAAAATTTGCCATGTCTTGGGTTCCTAGGCTTTTTTCAGGTGGCTCACTGGATGTGGCCTTATAATTTTCTCCCCTGCTGCCCCCCATGGTGAACAAGAGAGACGGCTCCTACTTTGTCATAAGTTAAGCTCTCAGAGACATAAGGCGAGAGGAGAACTTCATTCAGTTTTCTATTTTGAAGACCCATTGCAAAGTTTTTCTAAATAGACATTTGTCTGGTCAAAACTGCAAAACTCACCAGTCTGCAGAGCTAGTTTGAACAACGGGTTTATCAGGGTTTTAGACCCATGTTCTAGCCTATAGTACCACTCTTATAAAAAATGATACAAAAAGACAAAGAAGAACTATTTCTAGGAGGAAAAGGATCAAACAATACAAATAGTTATATCAAAAGTACACCAGACTCACTACACTTAAAACTAGTCATACAAATGTTTTTCTGCCATTATCCAACACTTTGGAGAGGAAACAGTGACAATTTGCGGTTTCTATTGTCTGCTCAGTGGAATTCCACAGAGACCGGAATCCTGCCTGGTAAGAAATACTCACCATTTTGCCAGACTTTTAGGCACTGGGCTCCCTTGACTGCAGCTTCCAGAAGAGCAGAGAGGCTTTGGCAGCCTGCTCACAGCATCAAAACTGTAAGGGCAAAGGCAAAACTTTTCCTTCATCCTCTGAAGATTTGCTCAAAATTAACTGACAAAAGGCAGGTTAACAGGAGAAAAGACATACAAACTTATTAATGTGCATTAGGGGAAAAAGGCAGAGGTCAACCCCAACCCAATGGGGTAGAGACACTTCTATACTCTTCTTCTTAGGGGAAAGGAAAAAGGGGAGGTGTGCATAATTTTAGGGGGATAATAAAATTTTTTTAAGAATTCAATGGGCTTAGAGAACATAAAATGGCCTGGGTAAAAGTTTTGGGCCCACAGATCATACAATGGCTTGTGACAAAAGTCTATCCAGATGTGTGAATGGATATCAGTCTTCCTGCGATATGAGTTCAGTTAATGAAAACCCAGGTAAGGAACCAGGAGTAATTGTTTTCTTCTTTGGTGGATCCAGACTTCAGACAGATGAAGAACTTTGAGAACAACTTCATCCTGCTCTAGGAGAGAGACAAGGGATTGAGAGGGCGATTGGGAGGCAGGGGGCAGGAGTGTTCAGAGAGACCTTGAGGGTTCTTCAGTCCAGCATAGCGAAGCGCCATATTTGGGGTATCAGTTTCTGAGCCACAACAGGGGGATACTGAGTATCCATCCTCCATCTCCCAGAATGAAACACAGCAGGAAACATGAAGTTAGGACTGTCTTGAGAAGGAAGAAACAGACCGTGTGAGAATAACTGTAAACAGCTCTCTCTAGAGTTGCTGATGCAGTTTGGGGAAGAGTCAAAAGTGTTGGAGAGGGCGGATGAGTTCAGAAATTAGAAGATAATAAAATTTTGTCTACAACAGTCATGAATAAAAATAGCGTCTGGTAGGAAATGAGGCTGTTAAAGTTATCGGTTAGATTAGAAAAGGGAGATAATGTAATCAAAACAGTTCAAAATGTTCAAAAAGTTAAGGAAGAATATGGAGAGCTGCTTAACTACACAGTGAGGAAGAGGAGAGAAAAAAGATATGAGAGACAGGTAAAAAGAAAACTTGACTGGCTACATTACTATGCTTTATCCCCAGTATTCATAGAAGATGCCAAAGTTTAAGCTTGGCTTTCTGAAGGAGTAATAATGCTATTATGAAGAAATCGGAAAGTTAGAAATGGGAGCTAATTTTTGCAAGGAGATAATTAGAATAGCTGTAATGGATAAAGTACATTTTTGTATTTGAGAAGCTGGAGAAGAATTATCTGTGGAACAGCCACCCAGGACTCCTGGAGGCCCCCATAGTGCGATTCACAGACCACCCAGTAAGATGTACATAGGTTTGAGTTCAGTTAATAAAAATAGTTGTATTAGTTACATTCTGTTTACATGTATCTTAAGGTATAATATATTAGCTTGACGGGTCGATATAGTACTTTCAAACAAATCAAAGACATGCTTAAAAGTGAGTAGAAAGACCGCTAGAAACATCTCTATTATAAATAGCAAGAAACATTTTTTACCATAACCACTTGATGTAAATAATAGAATAAACAAAAAGTAAATACAAAGTAGTTCATATTTTCTTTTTACTTATAAAAGAAATTTAGTTGTGAAAACTTCAAAGATAAGCTAGATAATGTGAATGTATATGTGTGTGTGTGCATACATACGATGCTATAACTTTTATGGAATATATTTCAGGCATCTTTTTATGTAAATGTTTATTGGTCTAAGAATGCCAAATTTCAAAGTGCAAGATGCTAAGAAGCAGAGATGCACAGAAGGAAGGAAACATTTAATCATACAAGTCATGCTACAGGGTTTAGGCTGATAATATACCTTTCTTTGCATTGACTGTAAGGAGAAAGAATAATCAAGATTAAAAAGCAAGAAACTTAATCTCAGCAGAGCTTTTCTTACAATAAGTTGCAGGTGGTGACTAGCCAGATCTTCATCAACACAATGAAAATCAAAAATAAACATAAAAATGAATAAGTCTTTGAGTCTCAAGAGAGAAAATATTTCAAACAAGATCAAGTCTTGTATGTTCTCTACTGACACTAAGAAATAATTCAAGCATCTGAAGCTTATATTCTATTTGAAGCTAACATGTTAGATCAGACAGGATATAACACTGCATTGACTAACAAGGCTTTGCCGAGTTATTAAGAGGTTTGGAGTGAAATAAACCTGGTTTCATTGGTTCTGCAAGTTTCCATCTATGTGACCTTGGCAAGTTATTCAACCCTGCTAAATTTAATCTGGGAAAAGGGTCCTTACCTTATAAAGATGTGATAAGACTAATTAAGAGATTGCCTGGAAAGTATTTAGGAAAGTCTATGGAATTAGCATCAGCATTACTGTAAACAAAGTAAATAAAATTGAAAATAGGCAGTTAAAAAGATTGGTTGTATCCCCTAAATTCACGGAAAAGCCTCTGGAGTATAAGACTTGGCAGCATGTTTTATCTTTCTTCACACCACTCCTCAGCCACGCCACTCCTTTACGGCCTCTGGAGAATCCCATTCACAACATGAAAATTCAATTATAATGGAATTTATTAAATGGTAAAGGTATCATCTTGAATTAGTAGGAAAAGTAGGACAAGATATTTAATAAAATCGTTTGAGACAATTGAGAAAACTGACTATGCATCTGAAAAAAAGGTTGTCCCATCTGACTATCCTTCTCCCAAATAGAATCTAGATGGATTTAAACATCTAAACATCAAAATCTCTATAAAGGGTAATTAAATTGTACAGCAACGTGGTAATGACCATGAGGAGGAATAGACCTTAACGTGTGCACGCGCGCGTACACACACACATACACACACACACACACACACACAGGCGGGGAGATTCTCTGATGTCCTAGTTCAGTCTCAGGCAGGCCCTGTTTGCCTGCCTATGGGGTGGGACTTTCTCAGCATTTTTGCCCATTGCCCCCTTCTCCTCATAGTAGATTAACTGCCTTGTATTTGCAGCTGGCCTTCAGTGGGAGTTTTTTGGCTCCTCCCCGAATGGGAACAGACCTATAAAGGTATTGGTAGGGTGTAAAAAAATCATCAGTTTGTAGTTTACATGGCTTCTTCTCATTTTAGTGTATGACCAACATTCTTTCCAGTTGTATGCATTCTAAATCCAGTATGGTTTATTGTACCTTCCCTGGAGAACTAATCAATTTGTCTTCTACCCTTTCCCAAGCTGCAATAAATATTCCTTTAACTTTATTCTGAGGATGATAGTGATTTCTGCCTTCTCCCAAGGGTTTAGTACTTTTTCTCAATAGGAGAGAAAGTCTCAGGCAGAAGTTACATATTTGTGCATTTCCTTTTGCAACCACCAATCCATTCCTGTGCATTTACCCTACTGACGAGGGCTGTTTCCAGTCTTCCATCCTAATCATAATCTTTCTGATGAGCGCCTGTTGAAAACCTGCGGAAAAGAGCATACAATGAGGTTGGACAACCTTCCTCCACCTCCCGCCACATATGAGTCCACCAGCTGTTACAGATTGATAAGCCAGCCCACACAGGGGTTCCAAGAATTTTGTTAAATGTATAACCAATTTCCTCTTACCCACTTGCCTTCCACATTCTGCCACAGGTGAGCCAGTCTGCAGATACAATCTCTGCTTAAGATTCCTGTTCCTCCTGGTCATTTAGCTGTTTGGTTGACTTACAAAGTCAGCTCTCTCATTGGTTCAATAAAAGTTATGATTATGTAGTTCATCTGACTTTTTCTCAGTTTTGGTGTGGAAGTGACACTCTTCCCAGCTTTTTACATTTCAGGCAGAAGTAGAAATCCAAAGATTAATAAAATTAATGAGTCAAATGGGACAGAAATAATAGGAATATAATGCAACCGATTGCTCAGCTAAAGATTTAATTTGCGGTGTTGTTCTGCTCCGGAAAAAGTTATTTTGGTAATTCCAAAAAATATTGAAGAGTTCTAGTTTAGAAGAGAATAAGACAAATAGCTCATTTTGTAAAGAAAGAGTTTAGTAAAGTACTGCATATTTAGACTTTTGAGAAGGCGTGCTAGTTAATCCCCATATGCATGAATAAACTGAATAGCCAGGGAGGGTGGAGGGAAGGTCTTTGGGTCTTTGGAAAGCTGGGCAGCAAACTGGGTTCTATGTTTACTCCTGGGCTTACTTGGTGTCTAGAGCCATGAGCATATGGGAATAAGGCTCTCTCGCTGCAGCCTGGAGAGACTAGAAATGACACACTCTTCGTGCACCTTAGCAAGGAGAGAGATTGACCACCGTCAAAGGACGCTGATACCTTCATGTCTTTTGACTCTGGCCCAGAAAGACATGATTACAAAGTAGACCAGTTTTATCAATCAAAGCATGAAGACAATCTTCTAGCCTGTGGCATCAAGGGAGAGAAATGACAGTAAGGTTGACTGATTTGGCCCCTGTGCTAAAAAAAAATTGAGAGAGGGTGTTGAATTTATCCTTTCACCAAATATTTAGATAACAGATATGAAACTCTAGAAACTCAGAGTCAAGGGAATATTAATCCTCTCTTTTCATTCTTACCTGATATAGGCATTTGAAATAACTAATGGGAATTTTACTCAAAGAATTATGCAACTGTTAAAAAGAAATTCATTCTCTGCTTTCATCTCTCAAAGGGATCCAATTCATAACTCAGAGTTGCAATTAAAAATTCACATCTTCCATTCTCTGATTTGTTCTTATTCTCTGGCAGTTTCAAAGTCTCCCCACATGTCACATGAGCCCAAACCATATTGTCAAATCCTGGGCCTAAATGACATTTGATCTAGTCTGTGCCCATTCCCATATCCCACAGCTCTTCACTGTGTAACACTCATGGGCAAATTCTCCCCATTTATCCCACCTCTTCTGTCCTGTCTCTTTCAACTCACTCTCTTAATTATGTAATGTTAAAGTAGAGAAGCCTCACAGACTTTCTCAGGGTTGGATTTGGAAGACACAAAAGAAGTTGGGGAACAGTCTCACTCCAACAAATGTCATCCCGGTTACACAGGACTTCCTCAACAAATGACTAACACCTCCAGAAACATGTTGAGTGGTGGGAAAGTTAGCGCTTCCTAAGGCACTCTATTCTATCTGTTTTTGCCAAAATTATTGGAAAAAGTACTCAATTTTTTTTAGATACTAACCAAGTCTGAATGCTTTAATTCTGGTAAGAATCAAAGAGCGGTGAGATAGAAGGAAAACAAATAATAAAATAACGTGTGACAGAAGATTGTTAGGGTTAAAGAGGTCTAATAAAGGCCAGTTTATCCTTTAGATTTATGTTACAGGATTTAATTTTTTGTCAGATATATTAAACACTCAGATTATTTTATACTGTGCTCTATGCTGCCTGCCTTAGCTTCATATAACTTGTTTTCTGATTAAGCTATTTGTGTATGTGTGTATAATCTGAAGAAAAATGACTTTTAAACATTCAAAAATATATAAGGAAATGTTTTTCTAATTTTATTTTTAATTGACAAATAATCATATATTTATGGGATAAAATAGGATATTTTGATGCATATTTACATGGTGGAATGATTATATCAAGCTAATGAACACATTTGTCAACTCAAATATTTGTCATTTTTTGGCAAAACATTTAAAACCTACTTTTTAGCAATTTTTAAATACATAATGTATAATTGTTTATTATAGTCACCATTTTGTGCAATAGATTTTTAAAGCTTATTCCTCCTATCTAAATATAACTTGGCATACTTTGATCAACAATTCTCTTTCCCCACCCACTCCCTTCCCCAAGCCTCTGGTAAACACCATTCTGTCCTCTACTTTTATGAATTCAACTTTTTTAGATTCTTCTTGTAACTGAGATCGTGTTGTATTTTTTTTCTTTCTGTGTCTGGCTTATTTCGTTTAACATAATGTCTTCCAAGTTCATCTGTGTCATCACAAATCACAGAATTTACTTCTTTTAAAAAGCTGAATCATATTCCGTTGTATACATGTACCACATTTTATCTATTTATCTTTTGATGGACACAGTGTCATAGTTCTATTTTGATTTTTTTGAGGAATCTCCATACTCTTTTTCATAATGTTTACCCTAATTAAATTTCCCACCAGCAATGTACAAGGGTTCCCTTTTCTCCGTATCCTTGTCAACACATGATATCTTTCATCTTTTTGATAATAGCCATTCTAACAGGTATGAGGTGATATCTCATTGTGCAAATGTCTCATTTATTTGTGTTTTCCTGATGATTAGTGATATTGAGCATTTCTCCATATACCTATTGGCCATTTGTGTGCCTTCTGTTGAGAAATGTCTATTCAGATGCTTTGCCCATTTTACAATTGGTTGTTTTCTTACTATTAAGTTGTTTGGGATCCTTACATATTTTGGAGAGATTAATCCCTTATCAGACATATGGTTTGCAAATATTTTCCCTCAATGTAGATTGTCTCTTCGCTCTGTTGATTGTTTCCTTTGCTTAATAGAAGCTTTTTAGTTTGTTGCCATCCCATTTGTCTGTTTTTGCTTTTGTGTCTGTGCTTTTAGGGTCATTTCCAAAAAAAAATCATTGCCCAAACCAGCGCCATAGAGCTTTTTCCCTATCTTTTCTTCTAGTTGTTATACATTTTCAGGTTCTTCATTTAAATTTCAAATCCATTTTGAGATTATTTTTGTATATGGTTTCAGATACAAATGGATACAGGTGGATACCAGTTGTCTCAACAGCATTTATTAAAGAGAGTATCTTTTCCAAAGATGAATTAGTCATAAATGCATGGGATTTTTTTTTGCTCTCTCTTCTGTTCCAATGGTCTATGTGTATGTTTTTATGCCAGTACCATGCTATTTTGATTACAATTACATTATAACATGTTTTAAAATCAAGGATCATGATTATTGTTCTTTTTGCTCAAGATTTGTTCTTTTTTCTCTCAAGATGCTTTTGGCTATTGGGATTTTATTTCATGGTTCTCGCTGAAGTTTAGGATGACTTTTTCTATTTCTGTGAGAAATGTCATTGAAATTTTGATGGAGATTCCTTTGAGTCTGTGGCTTACTTTGGTTAGTATAAACATTTTAATAATAGTGTTTTTTTTCCAATGCATGAACACAAGTTACCTTTTCATTTATTTATGACCCTTGCAATTTCTTTCATGAATGTTTTACAGTTTTCAGGGTACAGATGATTTACCTCCTTTGTTACATTTATTCCAAAGTATTTCATTGTAAATAAATATTATTTTAAATATTGTAAATAATCTATTGTAAATATGATTGTTTTCATAATTTTGGGGGAGCTAGTGTTTAGCATTAGTATGTAGAAGTGCTACTGATTTTTGCACATTTATTTTGTATTCTAAATCTTTGCTTAACTAATTTATTAGTCGGACACTTTTTTGGTGGTGTTTTCAGGATATTCTATATATAAGATCATATAGTCTCCAAATAGGGTCAGTTTCACTTCTTCCTTTCTGATTTGTATACCTTTCATTTCTTTTTCTTGCCTAATTGTTCTGACCAGGACTTCCAGTGCTATGTTGAAGAGAAGTGGTGAAAGTGATCATCCTGTATTGTTGTCAATCTTAAAGCAAAAGCTTTCTACTTTTTATGATTGGGCATGATGTTAGCTATAGGCATTTCATATGTGGCTTTTATTGTGTTGAGGTAATGCAACTTTTAAAATATTTGATAACAGTATTTTTATTAAAATTTATATTATAAATATATATTTTGACAAATCACATTTGTCAAATATGATTTGACATATCATAATTGTACATATTTCTGTAGTACAGTGTGCTGTTTTGATATATGTATGTAATGTGGCATGAATAAATCAAGTTAATTAACATATCTATTACCTCAGTTACCTATCATTTTTTATGGTGAAACATTTTTAAATTAATCTCTTGTTCATTTTGAAATATATAATACATTATTATTGACTATAGTCCCCCTGCTATACAACAGATCTCAAAACCTATTCCTCCTATCGATCTGAAACTTTTAATCACCAAGTCTTCATTCTCTCCATCCCCATTCCCATCCCCCTAGCCTTTGGTAACGATTATTCCACTCTCTATTTCTATGAGTTCATCTCTATTAGATTCTGCATATAAGTCAGGTTTTGTAATATTTGTCTTTCTGTGCATGGCTTATTACCGTAATCTCCAGATTCAGGCATCCTATCTCAGTGATGGGATTTCTCCCCCTTTTAAGACTGATAGTATTCCATTGTGTGTATACACCACATATTCTTTATTCATCCATTGATGGCACTTAGATTGAAGTGAATAGCACTATATCTTGGCTATTGTGAATAGTGCTGCAATGAAAATGAGAGTGCAGATATCCCTTTCTACTAAATATTACATTTAGTTTCTTTAAATATATACCCAGAAGCAGAACTACTGGGTCCTATAGTGGCTCTATTTTTAGTTTTCTTTTTAAGAACTTTCACACTGTTAGAAATAGAAACCACCGTCTTTTTAAAACCTAATCTTGAGAGTGACATACTATCCCTTCAATTAGCAGCCTTTCATCTCAGCTTAAGAATGCCCTTTAGTAATCCCTGTAAAGCAGGCCTAGTAGTGATAAACTCTCTCAGCTTTTGTTTATCTGAAAAAGTTTTTATTTCTCCTTTATTTTTTAAGGACAGCTATGCTGAGTAAAGTATTTCTATTTGGAAAGTTTTCTTTTTTTACTTTGGCACTTTGACTGTATCATCCCATTCTCTCCTTGCCTACAGAGTTTCTGCTAAGAAATATACTGAAAACCATATTAGGGCTCCTTTAGGTATGATATGTTTCTTATCTCTGCTGCTTTCAGTGGTCTTTCTATGTCTTTGTTTATACTAATTTGATTATGATGTGTCTTCGTTAACTTTTCTCTGGGTTAAATTAGATTGGCAGCCTCTGAGCTTTCTGGATGTTGTCATTTTTCCCAAGATTTGGGAAATTTTAAGCCATTATTTGCTTAAATATGCTTTGCAAGCTTTTTCCTCTATCTTTGGGAACTCTAACTATGTGAAATTTAGTTCACTTGATCGCATCCCATAATTCCTGGACACCTTCTTGTTTTTTAACTAGATTTTTTTCTTTCTTTTTTTTTTAAATTATACTTTAAGTTCTGGGTTACATGTTCAGATCGTCCAGGTTTGTTACCATAGGTATACACATGCCATGGTGGTGGTTTGCTGCATCTATCGCCCCATCATGTCATCTACATTAGGTAATTCTCCTAATGGTATCCCTCCCCAGTCCCTGCCCCTGCTATTCCTTCCCTAGGCCCCTACTCCCCAGGCCCCAATGTGTGATATTCCCCTCCTTGTGCCTATGTGTTCTCATTGTTCAGCACCCACTTATGAGTAAAAACATGCAGTGTTTGGTTTTCTGTTCTTGTGTCAGTTTGCTGAGAATGATGGTTTCCAGTTTCATCCATGTCCCTGTAAAGCATATGAACTCATCCTTCTTCTGGCTGCATAGTGTTCCATGGGGTATATGTGCCACATTTTCTTTATCCAGGCTACCATTAATGGGCATTTCGGTTGGTTCCAAGTCTTTGTTATTGTGAACAGTGCTGCAATAAACATGTGTGCATGTGTCTTTATAATAGAATGAATTATAATACTTTGGGTATATCCTCAGTAATGGAATTGCTGGGTGAAATGGTATTTCTATTTCTGGATACTTGAGGAATCACCACACTGTCTTCCACAATGGTTGAATTAATTTACACTCCCACCAACAATGTAAAAGTGTTCCTATTTTTCTACATCCTCTCCAGCATCTGTTATCTCCTGATTTTTTAATGATCGCCATTCTAACTGGAATGAGGTGGTATCTCAATGTGGTTTTGATTTATATTTCTCTAATGACCAGTGATGATGAGCTTTTTTTTATATGTTTGTTGGCTGCATAAATGTCTTCTTTTGAAAAGTATCTGTTCATATCCTTTGCCTACTTTTTGATAGGGTTGTTTGTTTTCTCTTGTAAATTTGTTTAAGTTCTTTGTAGATTCTAGATAGTAGCCCTTTGTCAGATGGGTAGATTACAGACTTTTTTTCTCATTCTGTAGGTTGCCTATTCACTCTATTGATAATTTCTTTTGCTGTGCAGAAGCTCTTAAGTTTAATTAGATCCCATTTATCTAGTTTGGCTTTGTTGCCATGGCTTTTGGTGTTTTAGTCATGATGTCCTTGCCCGTGCCTATGTCCTAAATGATATTGCCTAGGCTTTCTTCTAGAGGTTTTATTGTGTTAGGCCTCATGTTTAAATTGTTAATCCGTCTAGAGTTAATTTTTGTATAACGTGTAAGGAAAGGAACCAGTTTCAGCTTTCTGCATATGGCTAGCCAGTTTTCCAGACACCATTTATTGAATAGGAAATCCTTTCCCCATTGCTTGTTTTTTTCAGGTTTGTCAAAGATGAGATAGTTGTAGTTGTGTGGCATTCTTTCTGAGGCCTCTGTTCTGTTCCATTGGTCAGTATCTCTGTTTTGGTACCAGTACCATGCTGTTTTGTACCATACTGTATCCAGTACCATACTGTATCCTTGTAAAATAGTTTGAAGTCAGGTAATATAGTTTGAAGTCAGGTAGCGTGATGCCTCCAGCTTTGTTCTTTTTGCTTAGAATTGTCTTGGCTATGCAGGCTTTTTTTTTAGTTCCACATGAAGTTTAAGGTGTTTTTTCCCAATTCTGTGAAGAAAGTCAGTGATAGCTTGATGGGGATAGCATTGAATGTATAAATTACTTTGGGCAGTGTGGCTGTTTTCATGATATTGATTCTTCCTAACCATGAGCATGGAATGTTTTTCCGTCTGTTTGTGTCCTCTCTTATTTCCTTGAGCAGTGGTTTGTAGTTCTCCATGAAGAGATTCTTTATATCCTTTGTTAGTTGTATTCCTAAGTGTTTTATCCTCTTAGTAGCAATTGTGAATGGGAGTTCACTCATGATTTGGCTCTCTGTTTGTCTAAATTTGGTGTATAGGAAAGCTTGCAATTTTTGCACATTGATTTTGTATCCTGAGACTTTGCTGAAGTTGCTTATCAGCTTAAGGAGATTTGGGGCTGAGACAGTGGGGTTTTCCAACTCTACAATCATGTCCTCTGCAAACAGGGATAATTTGACATCCTCTCTTCCTATTTGAATATTCTTTATTTCTTTCTCTTGCCTTTATTTCTTTCCTTAGCCAGAACTTCCAATACTGTGTTGAAAAGGAGTGGTGAGAGAGGGCATCCTTGTCTTGTGTCAGTTTTCAAAGGGAATGCTTCCATTTTTTGCCCATTCAGTATGATATTGGCTGTAGGTTTGTCATAAATAGCTCTTATTATTTTGAGATATGATCCATCAATGCCTAGTTTGTTGAGAGTTTTTAGCAGAAAGCACTGTTGAATTTTGTCAAAGGTCTTCCCTGCATCTATTGAGACAATCGTGGTTTTTGTCTTTGGTTCTGTTTATATGATGGATTACGTTTATAGATTTGTGGATTTTGAACCAGCCTCACATCCCTAGGATGAAGCCGACTTGATCGTGATGGATAAACTTTTTGATGTGCTGTTGGATTTGGTTTGCCAGTATTTTATTGAAGATTTTTGCATTAATATTCATCACGGATATTGGCCTGAAATTTTCTTTTTTAGTTGCATCTCTGCCAGGTTTTGGTATCAGGATGATGTTGGTCTCATAAAATGAGTTAGGGAGGATTCCCTCTTTGTGTATTGTTTCAAATAGTTTCAGAAGGAATGGTACCAG